>LTAE01001656.1:20265-71015 GCA_001647135.1 Pontederia paniculata | reverse complement strand
AAGAGGGGTTGGGTCCTATTTATAGGGAAGAGAAATTTATCCCTAGATGGAGTTTGAATACAATTCAGACTCTCAAGAATAACTTTGCATTTGATTATAATTTAATCTTTCATATGATTAGGATTCTTTTAAAATAGTCAACATAAGATTAGGAATATTTAATTGATAAGAAATATAATAATTTGATTTTAATTCAAACTCTTTTCCTAATCTTAACCAACTATATCTTTCTTTATCATATCTATCTCCTTTTTATTTTATTTTATTTCTATTTTAAAAATATGAGATATTACATCAGTATTCATCTAAATAGTTATGACAATGATGCACCATAGTCCATTGACCAAGCCAAATGATTAAGTAAACAACAGTGCAATGATTGAGTCAAAAACTCTAAGTTGAGATTTAAAAGATATTTTATCTCCCTTTTTGAATTTCAAAAAGATTTATACTAAACTTCTAAGGTTTTCTTAAAATATAAATAAATAATATTTTTGTTTGTAAATTATGTATAAAATGAATGATTTCATCGTCTAAATTATTTAAATCATGGTTGTCAAATTCGGACCGATCCGATCGATCGAATTGATTGGATCAGGGTTCGGGACCAAAATCGAGCTATGTGAATCATCATAAAAAAATATTTTATTTATATTTATATGAAAAAATATATTAAAAAAATAATGATGTTTAATAGTTTTTAAAAAAATAATCAATTTACAAATTATGATTTATAATTTTTTTATATTAAAAATTGTTATTATTAATTATTTTATTAGGTTAGGACATTCGATTTTGATGTCAACTTTATCATAATTTATTTAGTATATATTTTAATATTTTATATTAAATTATTATCAATCGATTCGATCGTTTCGATAAATTTGACCTAACCCAAGAGCCTCTTTAGATTGATTGTTGACCCTTTGTTTTATAATCTTGATTTAAACAATTAATGATGTGTCTAAAGTATATATGATTTTTAACATATCAACAAAGAAATATGTTTTTATGCGTGCGTGAGTTGGGATTCCGGCCTCATATCATGCTCTTGACCGCTCACGTAAGTTATGTAATATGGATAAGATTGTAAGATTTGTCCATGTTCCTCGCACTTGTATAGTAATTATTTTTCTATGGCATTTTGCATTTATATGTTTTTCCTTATTTTCTTAAGTGTAGAAATATGGAATGACATAATGTCGGCTACGCTCCTCGTCATTACTTTTGCACAACTATTTATTTATATTATTATAATATGAAATGTATCATGCCATGATGTGTGGCAATATTAATTCGTGCTTGAGTTCAATTTGACAACCACCTTTTAGCACCAAAGGAAAAAGATTATTGCCACTTGATCACACTTTTATACAAAAGTGAATATTTATTGTGACACTCCCACGGATCATTAATAACATATTACACTTGGAAAGTGGTGGCAAATATATTGTAGAAATTTTCATCTATACTTTTATACCACATGACAACATGTTATTTATCATTATTTTATTAATTTATAAATTCTTTGATTTAAAAAATGCACTCGAATGGTTAATATCAAAAAATTAATATTCTATTTTCTTATTGTTATCTTTATTTATATAAAAATAATTGATAAATGAGTTTTTTTACTTTTAAATCTACATAACAATTCAAATTACTCTTATTTATACCTTTTAAAAATTTTACCTCTATGTGCCTTCAATTGAGGGGAGTAACTTCGAGTTTGAACATCAGAGTCACTAATTTGATCAGAATTTATTTTCGTCGCACTCGTTCGAATACTGAATTAGTCGAGTGCTAATAATTGATAAAATTTTATTCATTAATTAAAAAAAAATATATATTACATATATCATTAATAAAAAACTTGTACATTTTTCTTTATTTTTATGTAAATATAATAATAAATATTCGCTAATTATTATGTTACCAATTAAGTTTTTATCCATCATTAATTATTTAAAATAATCTCAAATTGAAAGAATGAGATATAAAAGGAAAAAAATATCCTCAATAGGAAAGAGAAAAAAAATCTTAGGAGAGAGAAAGAGAGAGGAGAGAGAAAGAGTGAGATGGCCCACAGAGGCGGCGGGCGCACCACGGACGGTGGCGAGCCGCTGCCGACGTGGTCACATACGCGTCCGCCTTTTCGTGCCGTCGCGTCGCGCTCGTCTGCCTTCCGGCGGGACCCACTCCTTCCACTAACGTGCGCCGCTCCTTCTAACGTACGCGCAATCCCTCGATCCCTTCCCTTTTGCTTTCTTTTCCTCTTTATTACTTCGGATTTCTCGCCCTTCTCTCTCTTGCTCCATCTCTCTCTCTCCTCCCTCTCTCTCTCTCTCTCTCCTCAGCAGAAACCCTAAACCCCTCTCCAATCTGCGGCAGGGCTTTGGATCCTCCTCGGCGCTCTTACACTCGCGTCGCGCCTTCGCGGTGGAGGTTTTAGATTCGAGGTGCGTTTGCCTTTTGCCTTAACCTTTGCTGTTGTTCAAATCTGCGCCTTTGCGATTTTGGGGGTGTTCTCTTCGTTGTTTTCCGGGTTGAAAATTTTGTGCGTTTTGTCCTGATGCACTTCTGGTGTGTTTTGCGTGGTTAAAGCTTGCAGCTTTTTTTTTGTTTTGTGGAGTTCGTTTCTGATCTATTCTTTTGATGGCGAAAAAGAGAAAAAAAAATTTCGATCCTTTTGGGAGATTTGACTGCTGTTCGTGACCAATTGCGTTTGTAGATTTTTTTTTACTTTGTCCTACATTATTTGAAAGCCGGTCCTTTTTGGTTCTCATAAGTAAGAATCTTTTTTTTTTTCTGGTTGCGTGTGCAAATAGTCGATGTCTGCTTCGAGACGTTTGTGTAATATTTAATTTGAGTTTGCTCGTTCCCTTTAGTATTAATTATGCATACAAACTGTACCTCGCAACTATTTCTGCTGGAAATGAGGTTTTTTTTTCTGATCATTTTAAAGGTCAGTATGACATTTTAGGTGATTTTAACTGTTTCAGTTGTGCCTCTTGTTTGTTATCTCCCTCAAAAATTTGATTGGAAAGGTTCTTCTCTTACTTCCTCTGAGATGATGCTTTTCCAGTCTTTTTTCTCTTCCTTCAAATTTGGAAGGTGATCTGTAAATTATTAACTGCAATTAAACTTCTTAATGCTTTTATATAAATGGAAAGTATTCAAACTGTAACTGCTGTAGATTTGGTGTCAGTTCCCTGTAATCATCCTTCATTTTTTTTGAAAGGAAATAATATCTGGGCTTGGTATTTACCTGATAGAATTTAGTTCCAGTTCTTAGGCTGTACGTTTGTGTTTTAGATTGAACATATTCCTTCTACCAAACTATCTCTTGTCAATAGTCGTTCTTACAGAATACATAATTTAACTGGCGTGTGTCGGATAAAATTTAAAGGTTTTGATCTGCGCATCCATATATGCTCGTTTGTTCTTGTGTAATTTATAGATAAGATGAAGCTCAGGTGCCACTCTCATAGAGTTTCCGTAGCTGCATTGATATATTTTGAGATCCTTGTCATTTAATGTACTTTAGTTTTGATGTCACTATTTGTTTTTTTTTGTTGCGTTTTTTACATCTTAGTTTGTGCTCTGAATTGTCTGCAAAGGATGAGACTCAAGGTGACCCATCTCTAAGAAACTTTGTCGATGACTCTTCCCTTTTGGTTTCCTATTTTCTATACCTGTTCTGAATTGTTTTAGATCTTTGTAATATACATGGAATAAATATACTTCCTTCCGTGGATTTATTATGGGTAAGTCTAAAAGAGTTGAATTTGCTTTTGCTTGGGCGTCCCTTTTCTTTGGTCAATCTTTTCAAAATTTGATTGGCAAGCTTCATAATTTTAAAGTTTTTTTTTTCTGTGAGGGTTCACAACTTTAAAGTTACTTGGAATTTAGTGAAAGGTTCACTGATCAGATTTAAGTATAAAGGGGTGTGGATGTGTATTATTCGTTTGCTAGTCGCTAATTTTCAAGAAATGATAGTTCATAGAGCAAACTTGGATAGGCTTCTCATGTATCGAGGGACTATCAAGGTCAACATGTTCATGAATATTGGTAGGAGTATTACTTGTCACTCAAACTGTGATATTTGCTGCATCCAAGTCTGGTGTTACTACATCGACCTATTCAGAATCAATTATGGAAATGCCAGATTTTGAGATTTTTTGTGGTTACACAGCAATTTGACCATTTAAGATGCATTAGAAAATAAATCAACCTAACTTATGACATGCTGTCTTAACTTCATTTATTGTTTATCTAGTATATTTGTTAATCTCCTTGTCCTTTTCATCTTCATGCATTACAATAACTCACAGCACTATTCAAGTTCTCGAATTTCACAAAGGAATGTTCTTAAATTGCCAGTCCCATATGTCTTGAAGTTCCATGAAACTCTTGATTTCTTTCAGGTTAAATTACAGTCTTTGTTTATCTCTGTTGCAGGAATTGTTAACAGCTTTATTTGTTTCATGACATTATTGGCTGACACATCAGAAGTTCTAGGCCAGCTTCGTTGATTACTTCTGAGTAGCTTGTTTCTGTACCACTTTCTGAAATGGATCGCCGTGATACATCAGGGTTTGTTAGCGGAGGCTGCAACCTATGGTTCCCCAATTATCTTTAACGCAAACAGTATTGTTAGCCTTTTAAATCCCGGAAGTCAGGCTAATTGGTTCTTTTCCAGCCGATATTTTATTGATATAGGTATTCTTGCATTAGTAACTAATCTTTAAATGGACAACAACATTACACAGATGAGCTATACATCCAATTTTATCGACTCACACACCTTTGGATTCTGGAGTGGAATTCAACCACGAGAAGAGTGTAAGACTGATGGCTCTCTGAGATTTGATTCTGGTGGTGCTTCAAATCTCTGTGATTTAAATACAAAAGAAAGAAAAAAAACTTGGACTTCCATGAATGGGATTGTGGGTCCAGAACCCCCTTCACTTGTCCTGGATTCGCATCACTTGTCGTGTTTGTCTGATATGAGTAAGTTGAGTCCAACAAGTCTCTCCATTATCTCTTCATTGAAAGAAACTGACGAGGAGTCCTCAGTTGATCCTGGACTAAATTTACAGCTTAGTCTTGGCAATGGAAGAATGATTAGTCCTCTTAAGCCAGCTTCTCCTACTGGAAATGTGTTGAACCTAAAATTAGGTCTTTCAACTGCACCATCTGAATCTTGCATCACAAGTGTTGAATCACCATTGCATCATCATCAGAATGACTTGGAGAATGTAACATTGTTTTCCCCAATTTTGTCCAATGATGCGGGGTCAGCATCATCTTGCTTGATATTTGGGAGTTATCTTCAGCCTGCTGTGGACAACTCATTTACACATAGCAGCTCTCCTTGCAGCAAGGCGATTGGCATGGAGAATCATTCTGCACCATCTGAATCTTGCATCATAAGTGTTGAGTCACCAATGTACCATCATCAGAATGACTTGGAGAATGTAGCACCGTTCTCTCCAATTTTATCCAATGATGTGGGGTCAGCATCTTCTTGCTTGATATTTGGGAGTTATCTTCAGCCTACTGTGCACAACTCAATGACACATAGTAGCTCTCTTTGCAGCAATGAAATTGGCATGGAGAATCATTCTGTTACAGTTATCCCAGACCTACCATCAACTTTGAATCAAAAGGTAAAAAGTCCAGTTGCTTGTACTTCTGGGGTTATTCATATTCAGCAACGTAGTGGTAGCACTAGAAAATGCCAGTTCCAGGGATGTGAAAAAGGAGCAAGGGGTGCTTCTGGTTTCTGCATAGCCCATGGTGGTGGACGCAGGTGCCAGAAACCTGGATGTCAGAAGGGAGCTGAGGGCAGGACAATCTTTTGCAAAGCACACGGGGGAGGACGCCGATGTGAATTCCTTGGTTGCACCAAAAGTGCTGAAGGCCGCACTGACTATTGTATTGCCCATGGTGGTGGCCGCCGCTGCAGCGAAAATGGTTGTAGTCGTGCTGCTAGGGGAAAATCTGGTTTGTGCATCAGGCATGGGGGTGGAAAGAGGTGTCAGAAGGAGGATTGTACAAAGAGTGCAGAAGGTCACTCTGGCCTTTGCATCTCTCACGGTGGTGGCAGACGTTGTCACTATCCACAATGTTCCAAGGGGGCACAGGGAAGCACACTGTTCTGTAAGGCACATGGTGGTGGAAAGAGATGCACATTCTTGGGTTGCAATAAAGGAGCAGAAGGGAGCACTCCGTTCTGTAAGGGACATGGTGGAGGGAAGCGTTGTTCGTTTCAGGGTGGTGGTGTTTGCCCAAAGAGTGTTCATGGTGGGACACAATTTTGCGTTGCCCATGGTGGTGGGAAGAGGTGTGCCATCCCTGACTGTACTAAGAGCGCAAGGGGGCGTACTAGTTTCTGTGTTCGACATGGTGGGGGCAGACGGTGCATATCTGAAGGATGTGACAAAAGTGCTCAAGGAAGCACTGATTTTTGCAAGGCACATGGCGGAGGGAAGCGCTGCTCGTGGGGCCAAGCAGGTTCACAGTTTGGAACTGGAGAACTGCCCTGTGACAGGTTGCCGAGGAGCAAATCAACTCTGTGTACTGAACATAGCGCCCTCATTCAAGACCATCGCATCCATGGCGGTGGAACACTTGGGCTGCCTGTAAAC
Organism: Pontederia paniculata; assembly: GCA_001647135.1. Classification (NCBI taxonomy): domain Eukaryota; kingdom Viridiplantae; phylum Streptophyta; class Magnoliopsida; order Commelinales; family Pontederiaceae; genus Pontederia; species Pontederia paniculata. The sequence continues at coordinate 64,362 of LTAE01001656.1, read as the reverse complement.
CAGTGTGCAAATATTATTAAGCCTGAGATGATGAAAGAGGTTACTGCCGTCAATGCTCGCATCTTCCCGAATATGGACAATGACATGGAAGGTTCAATTGATCGCAAACTTTTTGATACAAAAGGACTCATAAATCCACTGGCTACCCCTCGGGCGTCTCTTCCAGAAGGCAGGGTTCATGGAGGAAGTCTCATAGCAATGCTGACTAGTACTTGATATACAAAGAGCAAGATCTAACTGCAAGTCGTGCATATCTCGAACCTGTTCGGTGTGTTGGTTCTATTAGAAGTATGTTTTGGTGCTTGAAATTGTAGAATTTTCATTTGTGATTTATTCATAACATGTGCTAGGAGCATTTTAGATCTCGGTTCCCCTTGTGTAAAAAATAAGGGGGGGATCTGTATAGGCAAAATAGAAGCCTAGAAGGAGCTTAGGCTGTGGTTTTAGGTTATCCTAGACATTATATTGTGTATAAAGGCCTTTGGCTTTGGTTGAAACTTTGGTTTGGAAAACATTTCTTGTCTATCTATAAGCAAAGATTCTGTAAGTCTGGATTTGGTGATGTTACAATTTGGATCACTCTTTCTGTCATTTATTGCTTGGAGGGCGAGAGATTTTGATGTTTTAGTAATGTGATATTATTGCACAAGCTTTTACTGAATGGTTCTTTTCCAAACACACTTTAGTATTGCATGTTTTTAATTCCGATGAGAAAATTACATGACGAAATTTTAAGCCAGTTATAAGAATCATTTTTTGATATATAGAAATACTAAATTAGTCAGAGCCTTAAAATTCTGGTTACAAGCGGCAATTTCTCAAGTTTCATAACTTTTTTTTGGTCTACGCTCATCAGTATTTGTTCGGATGAGGGTTAATTAATTCAGTATTCGGGTAATTAATTTAGTGAGAGTTAATTAATTCAGTATTCGGATAATTAATTCGATGTTCGAATGAGATTTAATTAATTCAATATTCGGGTGAAAGTAAAAAAGATAAATTTTAATCAAATTGATAAGTCAGATGAGAGTAATTAATTCGGTGTTCGAGTGAGTGTTAATTAATTCAGTATTCGGTGAAATTTAAAATGATAAATTTTAATCAAATTGATAATTCAAAAAATTAATCTTTATCAAACTGATAAAATGATAAATCTTAATGAAACTGATGATTTTAAAAGTTTAGGCTACTAAAACAAGTTCCACGTTAAACAAATAACAAAAAAAAATCGCAATAGTGATTTTCGAGATCGTCAAGAATATTTTTTGAAGATGGAATTGTATGACTTTTGCTCCACAAGATTTTTTTGAATAGGACATTTTAAAATATGTATTTATTCTAATATATATATATATATATATATAATTAACCGTCAGATGTTGATACTTTTTTTGGACATCAGGAATATTAACATCCGAATAATCCGGAGCGAGGGATTATTTTAATATTTATTTGCATCTTTATTTATTCATGTTGTGAGGCATAAGACGACATATTTTAATGTAAATTTTTAAAAATAACAATTCTATTATATTGGATAACATTACATTATTGAATATATTATATTATTTTTTACTTACAATTAGAATTATTAAGATGATATCATGCAATATTAGAGTTGATTGAGTGATAATAACGTATAAAAAACAAAACACAAATTAGAAACCGAAATTTGTTTTTATTTTTATTTTTATTTTTGAGAGGTCATGAGTTGAAGTTTTTTAAATTGCCTTGTAATTTTAATCGAGTAAGATTAGATTTCAAAAATTACCATGATTTTAAAAAGTAATATACGTCCCAGAATAGACTTCAGTCAGAAAAAAATGCAGGCATCGATATCCATTGGAAGGAAACAAGTGAATTTGATAACTGAAACAAGGAAATCAATCATACTTTCTCAAGCATGCTTGAACAAAATTCAAATTGAAAATTTGGCATTAATTTGACACACTTCAAACTACTGATACTGATTCTTGCTAAAGCTGGCATTAGATATGAGTGGCACAAACTTTATGCATCGGCACTGTCCTCTCATTTCGAATCCGAAAGAAACTTCAACTGCAACCATGTTAAGCCTTTCTGACTTGAATGTTGTGTGTGGATTGGGACCTCCAGATGGGTTGTCTGCCGCTTTGCACAAGAGCTACCTCTTCACCTTCCTTTACCATTCCTTGTTTCTGAATGACATAATATCATATAAACATATTTAATCGCACGAAAAACTCATCACACATACAAAAATTTCTCCTTATCGAAAAGGGAATTCGAAGGCTAAATGTTACCTTTAAACATGACAAGGCCTCGGCGAATGTTTTTTCAGCATCATCTGAAAACTTTATGACTATTGGGCAAACACCCTGATAGAGGGCTAACCGCTGTCGCACCCTCTCCCTGTAAAAGAAACCAGCTACATGATGTTACTATCACTCCAACAATGATAGAAAGATATACAATGGCTCTTTGTTTTCGAACAAATTAGATGGAATCGTCCGTAATACAATAATAAGACTTACTCATCAGTAAAAGCAAATATGGTGCCAGATGGTCTATAATGGCTCAGTAGAATGCCCATAAACCCTGTTCTTGTGAAGACCACAATTGAGGTGCCAAGGTTGTTTGACATAATCGTTGCATGATATGCGAACATTTCGCTCATATGATTCTACACAAAATGGCAAATGGATTAAACATGAATATATGATCAAAGCAAAATGACACATTTAAATACAATGATAATAGTTTGTTCTTTCAACCTTGAAAGCCTGACCAAGATTACTTGGTATTTCTCCTCCATTAATGGTTGCCTCAGTCCTCAGTGCCACAGTATGCATGACTTTAACAGCTTTCAGTGGGAATCTGCATAATAGCTAGATAAGTAACTGCTGGTGAAAACTCATTAAATCAATGATACATGAGTGCAAGAGTAAATAACTTGATTTGCAGACAATATATTGCACATTCAAATCAACAAGGGAAAAGGCGAACAATTAAATCTTTCCAGCTTCGTCATAATAAATACATCAGATGATATAATCACTGAAATTTTAAGTGATTAACTGAGTTGACTACATACAGAAATATATGGTTCTGTGAAATACATAACTGAAATAGGACAGAATGGTAAAACTAGTGTAAAATAGGGGTCAGAAAATAGTCACTTTAAACAACATAAATGAGCTTCTATGGCAAGATGAAAATGTCTACAGAAAAGCACAAAAGATAACAAGTGAATTAAGAAAATCTATATATAGAAAGCTCAGGTAGAACATCACAATAACTATCTTATCTGTAAATATATCATGTAAAGAAAAATGCAACTGCCACTGGAAGAAGAAAAAAATAGTTTGCGTACTTTCCATGAGCTGTTTCACCAGAGAGCATTATTGCATCAGAACCCTCACGAACAGCAATGGCAATATCTGATACCTCTGCACGAGTTGGTGTTGGATGAACAATCATACTTTCTAGCATGTTTGTTGCCACGATGACAGCTTTTCCCATGCTCCTGCAGATTCTAATAATCTCCTCCTGCATAACGAAGGACATGAATTTGCTAAAATGATTCCATCATTTAAGGAAATTGTAGATAGTACGACAAAGCTAAAAATTCATCGAAATACTGCTTCTGCCTGATACACAATGTAATTTCTGAATGCAGATAGTATAAGCATAATTGGAAGCAGAGAATGCCACCATCAGAAATTCAAAAGCAGGAAAGCAAGCATGTCAAGACCTGTAGCAATGGGACCTCCTCAATAGGTAGTTCAGCTCCAAGGTCACCTCTAGCCACCATAGCCTATACAAAAACGTGGAATAAAAAAATTGAGGCATTATTACTTCTGTTATTGTACTAGTTTTCAGATTCATGACAGAAGAAAAACACAAATCCAGGAAGTAATATCTTGAGAAGAAAGAACAGAATCTGACGACCGTTTATTGAGCATTGGCATTTTCCACTGCATGGATCAATTTTGAGCAAATATCTATCTGAATATGTATTGTTAATGCAAATGGAGTTTAGAAAGAATTTATGTGTCATCGTAGTTATACATAAAAGCATCTGCATTGACAAAGTAAAACAACCCTGAATATGACTGCCTAAAGGAAAATTGAAAGTCAGAACAAGGATGGAAATAAATAAGGCATTAGTTATTAGAATGCTGATATTTACTTCGTTTCCACAATTTAATTTTTCATGATTTCAAAATGAAGCCCTCACACCTCATAAATGTGCAACATCGATGCAAACCAAGATGACATCAATGAAATAGCACATCATGCTCAAGGCTAATTGAAAAGCTTTGATAACATGATGACTATAATTAGCCTAACTAGAGACACATACTTACCCCATCTGATGCAGTTATTATAGAATGCAAGTTTGGTATGGAGTCTGCACTTTCGATTTTGACAATAACATGTATATCAGCATCGCAACCTGACAAAAATGCAGGACTCTTTAGCCATGAAATTAAACTACAATATGGCATATCTAGTCAAGTATTATCAAGCAGATTATAAGACAATGGCTTTACTTTGGAGATAATTTTTCAACTCGTGAACAACTTCTGCATCTTTGACAAAGGAAACAGCATAAAAGTCAACCTTGTTCTCAACCCCAAATTTTATATCTTCCCAGTCTTTCTCTGCAAGCAAAGAATTCAATCAAAATATTTCCTTTGAAAGATAGAGAGAACCAATTATAGAAGCATAGTGCACGACTTAATGCATTAACTAACCAGTGATTGATGGCAAGGTTGCACTCTTTCCTCGAACATTCAAATGGCGTCTGGATTTCAGTTCACCTCCATCAACAACTTCACACTTTACTGAGTCCTCACTTTTTGATTTCACCACTAAGGACATCATTCCACCTATGAAATCAAATTCAATCAATGGTTAGTGAACAAACAGCATTAAGTGACTCATGAGTTTGAAGTTTCGCTGCAAAGTGTTTGGTGCCTTTACTTTTTATTCATTATTATTGTCTTTAATCTTTAACTTGTTGTATTTATTTTTCATCAAAACATAATATTGATATACAGTGACAATGCTAAAAAAATTGACAGCATGAACTCGATGTTAAATGCATGAAACTACAGACTCCAGAAGCCTAAGGCACAAGGTGAGAATGTAAGTAATTGATACATCACAAAGGCTTGACATAAACATAAAAATGCCTAAAATACTATGAAACATAAATGCAAAGCCTGCTTGTGCAAATTTTGAAATTTATCTTAATGAAGAATAAGCATTAAAAACATACCATCAACAAGAAGCATATCACCAACTTCTACATCATTGACAAAATCATCATAGTTTACACTAACACATGTTTCCGTGCCAACGCCTCTTTTGATTGTGAAAGTATACTCCTGTCCAGTTTCTAGATTGATTGGTTGAGGTAAATCCCCACTTCTAACCTCCGGACCCTGAGACAGAAAATGTTGAGAATGAGTTACTGACAAATGATGATGGGATTCAATGAAATCATCATGAAACAGTAATCAGAGTTTCTCCCGGTGCACAATATATGAAAAAGGAAGCACTTGAGACGCTGCAGATGTCCACCCCAAACTCACAAAGTAATAAGTGGCTAATGAGATCAACAATTTAACAATTACTCAAATCATCAATTTTGTGAACCCCGAAATGATGTCAAACGAGGAAGACAATGACCACTTCATTATTCACCCGGCATGCAAAGTCAAACTTTTCAATGTATTTCCTGCATGTCCGAAATAACATGCAAGAATTTGGCCAATCAAATGACATTTGAGTGCAAATGAGACTTCATTGTCCTTAGCTTTCCCACTTACAAAACCTCATAAGAACAAAATGACGTTTGATGTCGAGACTGGAAAATCAAGAAGAAACAGAACTTGCCTTTGTATCAAGCATTATTGCGATAACATTGTCTTTGTTACTTGCATTGTATTCTTTCACCAGATCAATCACTTTCTGATGAGACGCATGGTCTCCATGAGACATATTCAGGCGAGCAACGTTCATTCCAGCCTCTGCCAGCTTCCATATCATCTCCTTTGTGTTGGTCGATGGGCCAATAGTGCAGACAATCTTCGTCTTGCGGCGCACACTGGGTCTAGACCATGCACCTGTCGATGCTTCTCCACTTCGTTGAACGGTCTTCAGATGCTTGTATTGCTCCTCCTCCTGGTATAAAGAGTATATATTTCCTCACATTACAATGATATCTATTTGCTTTGCAAGAGTTGGATATTAACGGAAGATACTGAGCTAAGCATTTGACTATTGTTTGCAAATGAATTGTACAGGATAAATCGAATCTAACATCTTATCATATTGCAGATAAATGAATGCAAAATCCATGAAGCAAGTTTCATATGTTATAAAGAAGAAAAAAGAAGCAAGCTTTCTGCGTAGATAGAACAAGATCGACAAAAAAAACACAAGATTTGATAGAAAGAAAGACCATGACAAGCACAAAATTACGGTGAAACGAGGAGATTAACGACAAGTTCAAAATATGGCAAGCGCCAGAGAAAAAGTTAAAAACCTTTGCGAGGTCCTCCGGGGAAATGGGAAGTGCGATGACATCAGCGCGAGAGGTGCGGCTCGCCACGGCGACCACCGGCATGCGGCGGCGGCCGCAGTGGAGGCTTCGAACGGTGCTGGCGGCGGCGGCGGCGGCGGCGGTCGCGGTCGATCTGGTGGCTCGTTGGAGAGGTCGCCGCCGAGGTCGAGGAAGGGGTTTATAAAGAGAGCAGCTTTGGTTTTATCGAAGTGTTGATACCTTGTTGCCCTTTTTGGTCTTTTCCGCCTCCCCGTTCGACTTGGTACCGTTTCCGCCAGATCGCATATTTCGAAAGATACCCCTCCGACTTTACGAAAACGGCGTTGGGGTTCTACAATTATTACGGTAGTGCCATGTCCTCCTGTGCCGGCGGAGATGACAAGGAGCGAGACTGATGTGGATCTGAACGTTCCTGATTGGCCCCTTTTTTTTGTCACATGGCAGCATTCTATTGGTTGAATAATGTGGGGCTTTTATTTTGGCTGTGCCAACTACTGCCAAGGCCCCCTAATTATGATATCATTTGAATATTAAATTAGAGTTTAATGAAAGTGAAATATTTTTCATGTGTTTTACGATCAAATGTTTATATGATTAATCGGTCATTCTTAAATTCATAATTTAAATTAAAAATAACTTAAAATTATATTTTATTCTATATTAATTAAGTGATTATAAGTTATTTTAATTTGCATCGCAAATTTAAAAATTAATGATTAATTATATGAATACTTCATTAAAATAAAACATATGAAGGAGTGTTTCACCTTCATTAAATTTATTAAATTATTAATAAATTATGAGTTTCGACCCATAATTATGATTCAAGAGTAATTATTGGAACTTAAAATTAATATTTATAAGATATTTATATAAAAAAAAATAGAAAAGACAAAGCACCTATTTAGTTTAAAGATTTTTATAAGTTAATTTTAAAAATTCTCCATATTTAATAAATATTTTTTATTAATTTTTAAAAGTATTGATTTACTTTTTTAACCAACTATATTACAATTTTATCCATATTTTTAATACTATTAGTGTATGACTTTAAAAATATTTTAATCAATATTTATTTTAAGAAACATGCAATATTGATATTATCAGTATTTTTATCTAAGTATATAATTATTTATATTTTAAAGTAAATTTAACACTTAAAATATTTATTAAGTACTTTTTATCAGCTAAATCAAATAGACTCATAGTAATTGAGAATATAATTTTTAAAACCATTGAAATTCACGCCTAAATAAAATTAACTATGCGAAGAAAAAAAATCTAAGTCTCCATCAGTTGGTTGGCTGTTATATGTTTTCTTTTATAGATTAATGTTCATTCATATATTGAATAATAAGAAAATATTAATTACGTAAAGTAAATTCATGTTTTTGAATTTCAAGGAAAGGCTTATGAGTCTCATAAAATGTAAAAAAAACGTAAAATATTTTTAATGATAATCACCCAATTCACGAGTCAAAATTATATCTTAATGCATCAAAAGCATTTTTCTCTAATCAAACAAACTTAATAAAAAAGTTATCAATTATTAAATTATCAGTAATGTACATTATCCTATTTACTATATATAAATAATTCAAGTGGTAATTGAGATTATCATGTTTACTTATATTAATAATTACTAAGCAATATACATCATTTTATCAAAATATTCTTTATAAATATTATTAAGTTAAAAAAATTATATTATTGAACTAGAATTTGTTAACTTAAATAATAAACTCGCAAATTAATATATTAAATAATGAATAACCTTCGAAATAAAATAATATTTATAATTAATAAAAATATTATTTTAATTAATAATTAGTGCTATATTTTAATCAAAATATGATATTAGTAATATAATATTATTAGACATTATTTAAATAATATTTATTATAGTAATTAATTTATTATTATAGTATATTATTATTATTATTTGTATTTATGTTTTATTCATAAAAAATTAGAAGGACGAATACGAAAATTAAATATAAATAAGATTATCACTCGAATGATAATCTGAATAAACACTCATTTATAATATAATTTGGATTGTCATTTCATAGACAATCTGCATTGGTAGGCAATTCAAATTGTCTATAAATTATAATAAATAAATATGATAATTTAGTAGATCCATGTGATTTTAAATTTAAATTATCGATAATCTAGTCGAAAGAAAAATAGGGGTAATTGGTTATACCGAAGGTCCACATCGTTTGCACTGAGCATTGAAGGCCTTGATCAATAAAGACATGCAAGGCGCGACTCGAGCGCAATGTGAGTTGCGACATAGCGAGGTGCAACACAAGCGCAACTCAGAGCATGTTTGGGCGTGCAATGCATGGTCGTCCCAATCAAGAAAGTGATTGATACTACTTGTCTACGCAAATGGGGTGCTTAAACAAGCTTTTTTTAAGTTTTGAGCAATTAAAGATTTGATGAGTGTGACTTGTTAATAGTCGCGTTCAAGGTCAAGGCACTCTTGAATAGGTGTGATATGTGAGATGTGCTTGAGCAAGGCAAGTTTAGGCTACATGCAAGTTGTCGTACGCTCAAGTTTACTCGCTAATGAAAATTTAAAGCAAAAAGTCTAACACCACTACACTGATTCAAATCATAAGGAGAATGACCATCTAGCACAACTGTAATAATGCAAGTCGTTGACTATTATTGTTGGGTTTGCATTCTTCAAAGAGCAACATGGAAATCTAGACTATCTGTTTGGCATGATTAATGATTTAACTAATTAATAGTGGTATGATTAGACGATAGTGATTCAAATGATGATAGGGGTCTGCCAATAAATGTGTTTGGCAAATAAAATGTTTGAATTAGTTTATGAACGTTAAATGACTCAAATTGACATGAGAGCTTTTAAATTATTTACATTATTATATGCATCAGAAAGAGTATATTAGATAAAAAATTTCCGTGCATTACTTTTGAACCTTCAGACGTTGAGTGTTCAAGCATTCAATACGCTCGCAGTCGCCACTCTTTTTTGTATTTATTAAACACGTTAACAAGTATTTTGACTAAGTCAAAATGCTAAATGCTATATCATAGTCTATTTTCATATCATGCCAAACAGAACCTAAGTCAAACATCTTCCATAAGAATATGCACGTCTAATGTCCAAACGTAGCAACATATTTCAAACCGCATCTCAATCATCTACTACTCAAAATTGGAATATGCATGTCTAAACGTAGCACATAGTCAAGCATTCAAAGAGGGACCCATGACTACTAATTCCCCAAAAGTGGAAGGAAAAAAGCAAAGTTATTGAATTCACCAAAAGCCTTATTTGAAGACAAAAAGATTGAAATTGATAACAGTAGAAATAACTGTTTGGACAAAATTTGCCCTCTTTCAAATTTCATCTTTTTTGCTAAAAATGTGACGTACAAGTAACAACGACAAAATCTTCTACTCTCGGACATTGAACTCTCCCATAAGACTTCGTTATAAAGTGGAGAATACTGAGCTGCAAACGCCTTTCTAGGAGACAATAAGTTTGTACAATTGCATTAAAGAGCCAAATAACATCAAAAAATTTGCTGCTTCATTCTCAAGCGGACCCCAATGCAGCAAAGATTAACAGAAACCATGAGCTTTACATCACTAATGATAAAATGCTAAATGTAAAGAAACAAATCTAATCACATCTTCCATCCTGCTTTGGCCATTGAGGTCATAGAGGAAATGAAAAGAAGAAACAGAGGAAAGAATTGGACGTATGAATCATCTAATGTTAAATTAAAAACTATTATGGGATGGTTTTTGTAGTGTTCAAGTCGTCAGTTCCATCAGGCGGAGGCTTTATGTACTTCCCGAGTGTTTTCTGACGTGCTCTGTTCTTTATTCTACGAATCTTATCTCTACTTTGTTGTTTTCTTTTTTCTTTCTGCTGATGGCGCATGCTTCGCTCTCGTTCATACACACCCTGCCAGAAGACCTCTCCTGTTGAGGGCCACAACCACCTCCGATCAGTGCGGTCAGCATCAGCTTCCTCGGCCAGATCCTCGTCCATGCCTTTCAGGGTGGCATACGAGAACCACTTGATCCACATCTTGCCCTTTCTGTCTCTCAGTTTGTGCTGTTCCTGCATTGCTCCAGTCTCGGGGTTTACATACACTATGTGCCGTGCACTATGATACGCCCAGATGTTCACAAGAAGTTCCAGCACACGAGAAAAGCATTGCCTGTCCTGTAACATGCAGTATTTCAATGAGTTAATCATGTCGGTGGCATTCCAAATTACTTTGTCTTGAATGATATGGGATGGACATGATGATGTCTGCTAAATTGAACTTTCAAAATGCAGACATTAAAAAAATGGCTTGAAAATTAATTCTTTTAGGGAGCTTTGGAAATTAATACCTTGGTTAAACTAAGATAACAGCGTCCATTTTGATGGTGCTCTTCGTAAATCTCTGCATCCATTGCATCTACAAACAACCTGAAAAGAGTGGCAAAAGGCAGAAAATGTTAAATATGACACATTATCAAAATGAGAAGTGGATTTATGTTTCCAACAGAAGTACATTGATTTAGAAACCTTTTTTGAGAATATATCATGAACAAATTAGCTTGCCATCTCAATCGCCTGCCTTAGAACACCTACCTTGAGAACATAACAAACTCGAGGAAAGACCTTGTTGGTAAAACCCAGCTATGTCTAACAGACCAAGAATCTCCATCACGTGGCATCTCAGGCAAGGAATTCCAATCATGTTCCAGACCAAACATTCTTTGAAGAGCCTTCGTAACAGCATGTCTTCAAATACAAAACCAAAAGAAAATGATCAGCCTTTCCCGTGAATATTCCAGTGAGATGCAAAAAAACTAAGCATTCTGATATCAGACATTTCCGGCAAACCTCAAATTACACACAGCAGTGTGTTTGATGGAAAAATATATATATTTAAAATTTTCTGTTTGACCATTAGGATAATCTTAATTAATAGAAAATATTTTTTATTGATATAAAAGTTTTTTTGAGAAAGTATTGACACAAAAGTTGAGTACAATTTTGGAAAAAAATATTTTTCCTTCTCATGTCCTACATATAAAGAATAATTAATCTACATTTTTTAAACTTTTCTAATTAACAACCAAACAATAAGAAAACAAATCATTTCGTAAAAAATCTCCCAACGAATTTATTCTCTCCAATTAATTTCCAGTGACAAACACAACTTAAAGTATAAAAATGGAAAGGTTAGGTATTGATGCCATGACAAAAGTTCTCCCTTGGTGTACCTGTATTTACTATTATTATCATGACGAGCATCACATGGAAGAATTTCTCTAAGCCAACCTAATAAATAGTTATATGTGTAATAGAAATTTAATTAGATTTCACTGAAGATTCATAGACAAGCTGATGTAGAACAAAAATAGTTTATATGGACCATCTGCCAATGGTCACTAGTCTTTAGATATAAGCACTTAGCATAGCCTTTAGTTTGTTTTTATCAGTTTTCCTTCTATTAGGTTTTCAAGATATGATTACATGAGATGTTCGGAACTCTATATAAACTTTGCCTTTAGTATATTTCTCATACGCGGATAACTTTATTAGGTTTAAGAGGATAACTTAGTTTAGGATTTAGAAGTATGTTAACTTAGTAGATCTCCAGTAATTGATATCACAGCAAATCAACCCTTTGATCTTCATCAAATGGATGTGATCTTGACTCTCAAAATCCTAACTTCTGCCCTGCCCTCATCCACAGCCGTCACATTCCCCATTAGCGCTACTAGTAAATTTGCTACAGTACCTCGCCTCTATTACTCAATCTTCATCAACACCGTTGCTAGCATGTTCCTCTCAAGGTAGCGTCTGGCGGCCTCATGACATCACAGCTGGCACCCACATGCAAACAAAAGGTTTGCCACTACTCTACCTTACATCGTCCACTGTTACCCTCTTGCCACCATCACCATCAGCCTACACCTTCCAGCTTGCCGTTGTCCTTGACTCGCCGCCTCACAACATAGCCTAGAACATTGTTGCCTGCTGCCTACCACTGATTGCGCGCAACTTGTTACCACCATTCACAAACAAAAGTCTGCTTGTAATTCTGCAACCACTATCGTACGCCTAGCTACCTCCAAAGACGACCTCACTAGATTGAGAGCCCGTCGTCGCCACACCAGCAGCCTTCCCTCGTGCATCATCTATAGTTTCTCATGAAATCGGCATCTCTTGTTTCTATGAGCGCCAACGAACTCTATTCCACTATTCCAACAAATTCGCAAGATTCTCAAACTCGGCATTGCCACATCTCTGCTCAACAATCTCACCGCCGACCATCAACGTCGTTGTTCACCTTCAGCCACAACGACAAAGTCGCTTGCCTTTTGCCAAGCACCGATATTGCTACTCACCTTTTGTCGTTGCACCCATTATTCTCCATTCCCGACAACCTCGACCAAATTTGATCCTCTCGCTGCCGCTTCCCTGTTTCTCCACACTGTCACAGATCTCCTTGGTGCTTCGTCTCATCGTCTGAAACACCTCTGTCCATTCTAATTCCCCTTATAAAAGCGAACATGTTACCATGTTTTATTAATAAGAACCATGTTACCACATCTACTTTTATTTTTCTTCCTAATAAAATAGATTCCAATCATGTGCTGATATTTATCTAAAGGTCGAAGAATGGATGTATATCAGAATTAGTTTCTTTTATTCAGAAATATAACCTCATGATTCTAATATATTGACAAAATTTAGCAATACAACTATTCAGAAACAAGAGAGCTAACCTGCAGTTTCCAGCATTCATTGCATCACAAAAATCCCAAAAGTTCAGTTGCTTGTGATTTCTTGGATCATTGTCCATACGGGCCCAAAAGTAAAGAGTATCGCCATGTTTTCGTGCTTGAATAGCCCCAAGGAGTGCTATCTCAGCTTTACTCGATAAGTTAGCCTGCATTAAGGACATGTAACAGAGTCAACATGACAAAAAGTCGGAAAAGGGCATTGTCAGCATGCAAGCATATCCCAGTTGAAGATTTCCTTCTTATGCCTACTTGCTTTCAGTTAGACATGTGCAGCAAATTTCTGATCTGCTAGACAAACTTGCATAAACATGAAATTATGATATCATGACATATATCTACAGTGACTTTCAACAATTTGACACGAATGTCATTGAAAAATTAATTAATCGCTGTTTCATTTGGACAAGCTAAAGCTGCACATTTTAATGACCTGTGTGTGTGTGTGTGTATGCAATGTCTCATGTTCATGTTATAATAAGCCAACTCACATTGGTTGTCATTTTCTGTCAAGCCAAATATATATAACTTATCCCAACCTCAACAAAAGCTCAAACATTGATGATGGAACTTTGAAGGTCAAAGTTAAAAATTGAAGGCACTTTGATGTTGGAACTTTGGAAGTCAGCAACACAAAAGCTGTGATGCAAACTTGTTTAAAACAGAGAACTGACAAAATAAATATGTTATATGTTACATGCAAAATCACAACAAAGAACCTAACAAAGAAATAAAAAAAAATATGTATAAACATTATCAGGTCTGTACAAACCTTTCTAGCTGAAGCCCTCCAAGATTGAAACCCTATCCAAGCATTTTTGTGTATACGATCAATCCGATTGGCCAAAGCAAAGAAGGCACCATATTCACCAAGTAGATCTCGGTAATATACATTGTCAAGAAGTGGAAGACGAGAGGAAGCATCTATATCATCAGCTCCAGGTCTTCGACCCTTTGAGGACTATTTAAGGAAAATATTCCTCAGTAGATACACGGACAGAATAGGTCTTCATGTAATATAACAATACTAAATAAAATGTTGTGAACCAACTATTAGATGAGCGAATTAGGCATCATGCTCTTCGAACTTTCTTTGAGATTTAAACACAGGTCATGCAACTTAATAAATACTACCCAAACTGGTTATGACTGACTATATGAATGCTGCTTTCTCATTCCATTTTATTATGAGATAATTTCAAGTAGTCCATAACATTATGCATCTTGACAAATAAGATAGAGCTACTGTCATAGATTATGGGGATAGTATAGCACCTGAATTTCAATATGTATGCATGAATTTTTTTTTATTTCTGACATTTTATTTCTTACTTTAGATATATCAATAGTATAAAAGTATAATTTAGTCTATTATTAAATTTGATATAGCACTGACTTTGTGAGTTACTTCTCCAGGGAGCATCAGAGTAACTAGCATAATTATCCACTTGTCAGTTTTTTCATATCCCGGGTATACATTTGATAAAGGCAGTAGATTTTAATATGTTCCTAAAACTAGTAGTTCTTTCTTCAAATTGGTAGAGTACTATATCGATGACTGAAATTCTGATAAAAATTATGTGATATATAACTACTTACCAAGCCAATTCCACGATAAAGCGAGGTTCGATGCAGAAAAGGCCATGTTCCTTCACCAAAATAAGGTTCATATATACATAAAGGTTGACCTGTTCGCTCAAGCTCCCTATCGTCTCTTTCATGCAATTCATTTTTTACCCTATCAGCTTTTTTAACATTCCGATAAACTTCCTCCCATGTTCCATGAGGCTGATCACTCCTGTCCTTTAGCTGTATCAAAATTCAATAGGATATCCTATGAGAAGTGATCCAAAAAGTTCATGAAAATTGCCATAATTAAATATTACAGGAGTTAAATATCATTTGTTACCTCTTCTTCCTCTACTCGTTTTCTAAAATTCACCAGCACAATCTTTTTCTCTTCTTCCCAAACTATAGACGAAAATGCTTCATCAATCCTTGAGGTATTAAAAGTACTGTTCATCCTACTATTATTCCATTGCTCCTCTAGCCTGTCTAAAATGTTATAACTTTCATTTTGTTGGCCCATGTAACTTGATTTTGATATGTTGGCAAAAAGACGCCATTGCCATTCATCTTTTAATTTTTGTGGAATCTCCTCGATAGACTTAGGAGATAGGATTTCTGATGGCAACTTGAGTACTTTTTCTAGTAAAGATGCATAGTCTTGTAATGTTCCAGATGCCAATAGGTTCCTTGCATGTTCTTTTCCTATTAATGCAATTTGCTGAGCAAATGGAGATAATTTTCCATTGGAGACAGCTTCAAGTACAATCTGAGACAGTACGCCGAGTTTCTCTTTGGGAAAAAGTAAACTATTTATCCTATCATCAACCTATACCATAAGAAGTCATCAGATTTATTAGTAAGAGATTCTAAAACAAAAACAAAAAGACAGAAGAATGACTACATAAAATATGAAGTACTTGCAAACATACGTATTTTGAAATCATGCTTAAATCCGGAGCAATAACCAGTTTTCCGAGACCCATGGCTTGCACTAGAACAGGAGGAAATGCTTGCTCCTCAAGAAACGATCCATAAACTACAAGGTCTGCTATGCTAAGAAAGTTGCTCATTTGTCCATCATAAGCAATATGGTCCACAATACTCTTTGGGTATCCAACATTTCGAGTCACAGCCTGCAAGAAATGTACATGGCATGATGAGTAGAACTATAAAAGAGTAAAGTGGTCACCATCCACCATAAAAAGGATTATTTCTTTTGTTTTCTTATTAATAGATTAAAGATGATCGTTAGCACAATAGTTAAGTTGCTCAATTGGTGACCAAGATACCACTAGTTTGAGGCATAAAACAGTCTTTAGGTGGAAGAAGGGGAAGAATGCATGCCCAAGGGCCTACCCTCCCCTTATCCAGTACCCAAGGATTGTTTAGTGCAGAGAATTTGTTCCTCCCTTCTGTTAACAAATTTCTTTTGTCAACAGAATTATGGAGAAAAGCTACTATCAAACATAACAATTACTGTTAACAATTAAGAATTAAAATTTTAAGAAACAAGAGGCTATCTTAAAGATAAAACAATATAGTGTATTACCTGCAGGGATAGTTTATAAGTAGAAGTCAGATTTCTGTTCAAAACTACAATTTTGAGGGGGCAATATGAATTATTCATTGTTCGAAACTGTTTGAGCAGTGGTACTAATGCTTCCAAGACGAGTGCATGCTCCAGCAGCATACCACTGTATGAAAATTGACTGCTTACAATGGCAACAACGAAGTCCTCTGAGTTATAACCCAGTGTCAAACGTGATCTATCTTCTTTTTCTGCAGAAGAAATGATATCTGCATCCAATGCTTCAGCAGGAGGGCCAGCAATTACAAAAAAGTTCCCCAAATCAAGTTCTGCGTACATCAACTGAAAACATAGGACAAGAGTGAATGCAAATAGAGAACAAATAAAGATAACAGCCTAGGAATAAATAAAACTCATACTAGGTAGGTTTGATATGGCAGAGAAATATTACCGGCATTACATGGGAAGGCAATACTATAACAGTAGCTCTATTAAAAATTTGCTTCCACTCATTCACAAGCTGATGCTGACCATTCATTGCATATGTACTTAATCGAAGGGCTAGAGACTTCTCATGGATTGTCCAAATGACAGGTATAGTTTTGAAAGGTTCCTGCAATAAACTGCAAGATGGAATAAATGTTCAACCTTGAAAATAGTGCAGCAACCGAAGAAAAGGGGCAAGAAATCAAGCCATTTCCATACACAATGCAACGGATAACAGCACAAAAAATAAGATCCAAAACTTGAAAAGTGTTTGTGCAAAAAGAGGGAAAAGCTAAGATACCTTGAAAGTAAAGGTCTTGCCTCAAGGGAATTTACAAGAATGCCATTATAGCTGCAGAAAAATGACGTAAAGAAACCTGATAAGCAAGCAATCATATGTTTTAGGAAAAAATGCATGAAAATCTACCTAGATATATGCAATACTTTGCTGCGACCTCTTTTTCGTCTAATAAAATAAGCAGCTAACATGCTCCAACAAAGAGGCATCACTTACTCTAACCAATCTACAGCTACTCCTTCTTTAATGTTGATAGGAAGGATATTAACAGGTAACTCCAAAGTCCTCCAACAGGCATGAACAGGTCCATCCTTAAAAGAGAAAACCTGCAACATTTTGTATCCACATAATTGATAGAACATAGATATGGTATGATATGATATTATATATATCAAAGATATTATGCAATTACTGATGGGAAGATTCGAGAACAAGTAGAAGATCACAGAGAGAAAACGCAAAAAAATAAAGAACACACACATTTACCCAGGTTCACCCTTTTGAGAGGGCTACGTCCTGCAAAGAGATTTCACTATATTATTGTTTTCGTTACAACCGCTCAACATCAAGTCTGAAATAAGGGCAATATATATATGGGTCCAAAACCCTAACAAATAGTAAATCTCTTAATCTACACCAGCGGAACCCTCGTCGGGGGGCGGTGCCCCCCGAACCCCCCCTTTCCGCGCGTAGGGGTTAGATGTCGTTGGGTAACACTCCAATTCCCCTAAGCTCACGTGGGCGTACCCGGTGTGAGAAACAAGAGGTCCTGAAGTATTCACCAACTCCAACAATTACAAGTTCATCATTGTAGTAAATTCCAATGGAAATTAAGATCACAGAGTAAAAAACAGAATAACAAACGAACTTCACAAAGCTGCATTTACTTTGAAGCTACCATGAGGACATATTCTGAAATGGTTAACAATGGTTCAATAGAAGAATATGAGTTCCTTATCAGCACTGTATAATTTTTTTTCAGACCTTTCTCTGAAAGGGCACCTCAATAAGAACACTTTCTTCTGTTGTCCTGCAGGCATTGTTTGTTACTTTCATTAGTGAAACCCGGTGCAATTGTATCATGCATTTCATGATTTTATCACCTTCCTTACTGAACCATTTACTCTACGTGGCTTGATATGAAATAAACAGATCTTTAAAACTAAAAAGAGAAGGAAAAAAAAAATTAAAAGAGGATAGTAACATCTAGGCATGCAACCTGAAAAAAGCAGTTTGAACTCCCGCAGTGTGCTATAATAGCAGCAGAAATTACTCTGGATCAATAAAGCATTCCATGCATGAATAGGTTTATGCTAATGATTTCAGAAAACATTTCAGATTTCAGAACCCATTGACGACATAGCGAATTATGCTCTGGAGTTACATGCATTCACTTCAAGGGAAATCCACGACAGTCACAATCGAGTATTAATACCCAAAGCCCACCTGCATGTCGTAACCAATCTCTTTCAGAAGGGTGGCAATGCTAAGCAGCTGCAGCTGCATTGCGCCTGGCCACAGATCTGGAACCACCTACACGCATAAGTCCACATGACAGCTTAAAGCACCTTCCAAGTCAAGAGCAAAGCCAACCCCAACACTTGCCAAAAGTACTCACCAAAGCAAGCCGCGGCTTCCGCAGCCCGAACCGCCTCACGGGCCTCCCAAACGCCGCCGACCTATTCGCCTCCTCCCTTTCCTTCTCCCACCTCTCCAGCAGCTTCGTCGGCACGAACCGAATCCCTTCCCCGAAGTCCAGCTCCCCCAGCTCGGCGAACATGTCGCGGATCCTCCCGCCGCCGCCGCGTCGGCCGGAGCCCCTGTCCGGCGACCTCTCGATGACGGATCCGGGGAGGAAGGCCTGGAAGAGCACCACGACGAAGAAGAATGCCGCGACGGTGAAGACCCATTGGAGGTAGTCCACCTTCTCGAAGAGGAGGAAGCGCGCGATCCGAGATCTCGGCCGGTGGAAGAACGACCGGCCGGCGCCGGACGCCGGGGAAGGCGACCGGAGCAGGGGGATCCGCTTCGCCGGAGCTCCGTTCTCTAGGGATCCCATCCCATCTACGACGAAGTAAACATCGGAGTACCAAAAGAGAAAACTAAACAAGTCGAAGGATTAAAATACGAGGGAAGAAGGGCTTCGAAGCAAACAAGTAAAAAAAAACAAGAAGAAGAAGAAGGAAGAAGAAGACGACTAAGAGTGGACCTATTAGTAAAAAGCTTGGAATCCGGAGGACCGAAAGGTAAAGTTATCCAAAGAGATCGCAAACAAAGCATTCATTCCATCACGGGAGGCAGAGAAACTTATAAAATATTGGGTCCGTATCCGAATTAAGGAGGAGTTAGTAGTCCTGAGTTCGAACACCGGAGCTATCAATTTGATCAAGATTTACCTTGCCGCCCATATCCGAACATCGGATTAGTCAGATGCTAGCAGCTCTGGACATCGTGGGTCTCGATCGAAAAAAAAAGTTTAAAAACATGTGTACCAAATTCAGCGTTATATGTATGAATCACCATCAGATCTATAATGAAGGGGTCAGATCTTTACCTTTATTTAAAATAAAAAGTTTCATATGTTGATCTGAGTCATTCATTATAAATCTGATAGCGATTCATACGTGTGAAGCTGAATTTACTACACATATTTCTTATTCCCAAAAAAAATATCCGACAGGAGGACCTGTAGCGCAATGACCAAAGTACCCTTGGGATGAGGGGCTTTAAGGGTAATGCAAAAGTTGCTCCGTCGGCGAGGAGTTCGAGCGATGTGTCGTGAAACGGGGAAACGGAGTCGTTGGACGGAACGGAAGCCAAAGTAATTACGAGTTACGCGGATTAGTTGTGATTAATTAGTTAATTAATTAATTAATTAAGGCTGGGCCACAGTTATGTAGCTCTAATGGAGGCCTTGACTTGTTTTTTTAGTACATCATTATTATCATGCTTAATTTGCTGTCACATTGATGTGTATTTTTTATTGTTTGTTTCAGCGATTAATTTGACTGCTTGTTTGGAGTAATTTAGGGACGGATTCAGAAATAAAAGATAGGAGAGCAAAAAATCAGGGAATATCGAAATATATAATAGTAAATTAAATAAAATAGAAAATATCTATATTTGAACTTAGACTTTTAAATGTTAGCTAAAATTACTTATCCACTATGCTAGTTAGATAATTGTGATAATTTATTAATATTTATTTTATTTATTGATTATAACTACTATATATGTATATATATATTTTTTATATATCGAAAAGTGGGGAGGGCCGAGGTTCCTCCCGGAGTATATATGGGTCCGCTCTGGGGTAATCGTTTTGGTTTTGTGCAATCAAAGAACTCTTGATTGTTATTCGATTCATAAAACAAATTATATAATTTTGGGGAAAAAATAGTTACTTTCTTTCATCAGAAGCAAAATTCTTCTTACAACATTTCTCATACAATGTATATCATCATCGTTAATTTATATATTTATATTTTTTCCCCGTATAATCAAGCTACGGAAATAAACTTATTTTATAAATAAATAAAATTTTATTCTTGTGGAGTTCATAAAGATACACATATACTATGATCATTTGACGTTCAAATATTTCAAGAGTTTGTGCGCATATATTAATTATAAAGGTAAACAAAGGTGCATAGCATTAATTTATCACATTGATCATTAATTTAAAATTAATGATTAAAATTATGTGCTGCAATTGGGTATAGTGCAAAATGTTATGCACCGTATTTTTTTCTTAATTATAATACAAAGTTATTAAACTAGAGAACTTTTATAAAAAATATTTTTTCTTTAGAATTAAAATTGTATAGAAGTTCCTACCAAAACTAATATTATATATATGAAAAAAATGAAGGTGCTCCCTATTTAAGTAGGGAGTACAATGTTGCCTATAATTTTAACCATAGGATCTTTAATCTATGGTGGCTTAATTTAGAAGAGAGAAAAAAAATAAGAAAGAGAAAATTTAATATCTACCGTAAATTTAATATCTTACTATTGATGACGTATTGAACTATATATGTTTGCCGTCAACACTTAAATCTCATAATTTGATCAGTTGAGTCAATTAGTAATACCTTGTACTACCATATCAAGAGAGTTTCTTATTTATATACTTTTTCAATTTAAAATTCCATGTCAATTGAGAACTAAAATAAAGTTTTTAAATGGTGAAGAACCTTTTATATGGTCACGTCATCATTCCATTAGTCATACAAATGAGATGCATCAGCATACTGCTTTAAGCTGCCAGCATAATTATACATATATTAAAAGAAACTATGACCACATAATTCCACATTTTGTATTCCTTTTATTAGAACTTGCCCATATTTTCCAAGATAGCATGGTGTGGTGTAGTTGTTGTGACGCTGACTCCATAAATTCCAAGTTGATGGCAACATTTTCTAGCTTAAAAGTGAAAAATCTTATTATGATTTTTTTTCCAAAAAAAAAATCATTTAGCAATCAGAAAATTTGAGCAACATCAAATACGTTTTGGTAGATGAGAACGAGGGCATAATGTAGTGGCTCATTCCTCGACTTGAATACTAAAAGATCTCGAATTTAAATTTCATCAATAAAATTTATGTACCTCTTTATTTTTAATTTTTTCTTTCTTTGTATCAGGTCACGGATCGAAAAAAATACGTTTTGGTAGATAAAAATAATTACACAATGTAGGAAAAACCATTTTTATTACAAGTGATATAATATAAGTATTAAAAGTTTTTATTATTAAGATACAAAAAAAATGTTTTCCCCTTCAGAAGACATTATCCAAGAAAGTTCAAGCACTGCTGTGGCATAAAGTTCTTATTTTCATTTTCGTATTTTATTTTCTGTGACCAGAGCATGGTGATATTAATAAATATTCTGTAGAAGATTAAATTAGATTTTTTTTTTTTTTTGCACAGTATCCATAGCTCCTTCTGAACCGGAGTTTTTTTTTTATAATGTGGGTATTGTATATTGACACTATTCTAATAGTATTATTTGGTGGGACATGAATTAAATGATGATATGTGTGAGTACTCATCATGTGATGGTGGTTGGCATTTATAAATGAATACATTCCTATCGACCGTGTCCTCTTCCATAAACCAAATCCAACTTAAAATGCTGTGCACGTCTTAGAATGCATAGATCATAATTAAGGACCAAGATAAATTTAAGTGGGCAGCTGTCGAGCCACCAACACACCAACAACAATTTAGCATGACATTGTCTTTTCACTTATTCCAAATTTCTAACTCGGTTTGTGTCATTGTGCGAGTAGGCAATGACTTGTATGCAGAATGGTGCAACTGTACAAGTATATAAAGTAGGCTTGTGACAATCGGCATACCTAAGTATTGAAAGGTAAGGAGCTAATAGTTTCGAAATTATCAATTTGATCAAAAGAATATCGCTCTTTATTTCTACTCTAAAATAATCAGATATTAGTAACTCTAAATATCAAGAATTTCAAATAGATACAAAAAAAATTAACTTGTGATCAGTTGATACCAAATTACCAATATCTTTCCTTCCTTTTCCCTCTCCAATGTGAATCATCACTCAAGAGCAACATTTTTAGTATTTTGTGGGACGATCAATTGAGTACCAGATCATATTTGATCAATTTTTATTAAAATAATATTATTTTATAATAATTAATAATATATATAATATATATAGCACAAGCTGCACAACTAACATATAAAAATGTAATAAATGTCCACTAATAATTAGATATAATATTAATGTCTCAAAGATTAATGCTTATTCAAAATAATGATGATTAGTCAATTATTATTATTATTATTATTATTATTATTATTATTATTATTATTATTATTATTATTATTATTATTATAGTGATGATGTCATATGAATTTATTTTATTTTTAGTCACTTAATTTTCTTCGTACTTTACTTTATTTTTTTTACATTCTTTTTTTTTCTATCAATTCTCCTTTTATATTTATTTTATCTTTTCATTTTCAATTTCACTTTCCTTAATGTTTCTATTTTTTCCTTCCATTTCTTTCAATATATTTTCACCTTGATTTGAGTTGAATTTTCTTAAACTATATATTATATTTCAAAAGTTTAATACTTGCCAACAAACATGATTGAAAAATTGTTAATATAATGCTACTAATTCTATATTAATTATTTTATCTCAAATTATTATTAACTTTTCTTTTATTTTACTTGGAATTATTTCATTTTCACCTCTTTTTTTTCTTTTCTTTATTTACTCTCCTCTCATTTATTTCCTATTTCTAGTTTAGTTTTTTCCAATTATTTTTATTTTATAAACTTTAATGTTTACCTAAAATCATGATAATGTATGCTACTAAGTTATAAATGTAAGACATGTGTACATTCTTAAATATGACATTAAGTGAAATAGGTTCTCATGTGAAGTAAGAATAAAGAAAGAAACCACATTAAGAATATTTCTATGTTCACGAGAAATTTTCAGTACTTATCGTAGTGTACATCGCAGCAACATCACAAATGCATCATGAGAAATTATAAATGTATAATACATAAAAAAAAATCAAGAATTATATCTCAATTCCCACAGCCTTTGGACAAGAGGCTGGCCCCTGCAACCCATCAACTCGATAATCTGTAACATTAAGGCTAATAATAATCAGTCTCCACCATGATGTGCATTAACTGATTAAAAGAGTTGGCATGTTCTCAGCAAATTGATTTATTATAAAAGGTTGTGCCCCATGAGCCGCAGCAACATACTGCTGGATTAGAGCAAATGCCGGAGCTCAATTATCCAGTTGAGGCCGGGGACCAGGGACTCACATGTGAGATTGGTACAACTATGCAACGAAGGCGATAGCAATGCATTCTTATCATCTCATGCAACAAAACAAGCCAAGCAATGGAAGACCTTTTTTTCTCAAAATTCAATCTAGGGAAGGTTAAAAGAGGAATGGAGAGTTCTTATTCTTCCAAGCATTTCCACAAGGAAAATACTTTGGGACATTTCTTAAAAATGGAATCTCAGCCAAATGCTTTGCTTGTTTTGACCAAGTGCGTGACATCTTGACCTCAAAAGATCGAGAAATTCAAGTTTCAAACACTATTTCATTTTTTTTCAAAAGAATCCTTCAGTTCAAAATTATTATCTAGAATATAAAAAGCAGCATTCTATTTTATTTTATTTTATAAGAATAAAATCTGGGTTATTTTTATTTTTCTCTTTTAAATTATCAAGAAATTCTAAATCTAATCCTAAAATATAAAACCGAACATAAGTAAATCTAAACTTTTCTCGATTGATCAGTTTGATTCATAAATCTGATTTTCTATTTTTTTTCAAATTATTTTAATTTAATATTATTTTATCTCCAAACTAAAAAAATTATTCTCTGCTCGCCTGCGCGCGTTTGATTTTCTGAAAGCGAGCATTTGCTCGCCTGCGCTTGATTTCATGTTGCGCATGTTTCAGGCAGAAGGAGAGAGAGAGAGAGCGAGAGAGTGGAGTAGAGATTGAGAGAATAATTTTTAGTTTGAAGAGTAAAATAATAATTTAATAAATTAAAATAATTAAAAAAAATAGAAAATTAAATTTGTGAATCAAATTCGTCAATTGAGAAAAGTTTAGATCTAATTCTGTATGATTTTATACTTCAAGGTTAAATCTGAAATTTCGTGATAGTTTAGGAGAGTAAAGTGGAAATAACCCTAAAAATATTTATGCTATCTTGTGCTGAAATTTTGTTGTCACACGGTAAAACATTCACAGCAACCTTTGCTTGACATTTGTTAAGTCTTCCAAAAGGAATAATTAAAATCGTCTAACATGATCCTTAGGATAAAGAAGGAAAAAAAATCATTCTGAGCTTCATTTTTCACTAAAATAACCCCTGAGTTAATTCTGACAATCAAACTTCATACCTTCTTTAGGAGCCTGAACAGGAAAAAAAGGCTTCCCTTTTTCCGGGGGTAAAAATAAAGGATTGATTTGGTTTCACCATGAAACATTGATTCTTGCAGAGTTGCAGACTTCTTATTAATGCACACCATATGCTTCACGCATGAGTGCATCACAAATTCACTCACATCACAAGTGGACATTTCTACCTTAGAGCACAAGTCGAGCTACCACTGTATCCCAACAGTTCAAATCAGGTAATAATGATGCTATATAAAAGTGCAGCAAAAGAATAAAAAAACTAACCTATTGCAGTTGCTCCGTTATATCGCCCATATTAAATGGGGATAGGAATTAGAGCCTCACACTTGGAGGGTGGTAGTGCAGGCATTTTAACTACAAGACCACAGAGCCATCAAGATCAGAACCAGGACGGGTGACACATCACGTGCACTCCGTATTAACTACTCATGTCCGAAGGAAATGGTTGGGACCTGTGAAGAAAGGAACGGCATCCATCCACACCACCATGCTTTTGTTTCTTCAAGCATATGATTGAAGCAAAGGAGCACCACATCATAAAGATAAAACTTTAGGCCTATGGGATTCAACTTCTGTTGTTGGAAATATAACATAGCATGAGACACCATGGCCCCGTTGCACTGCGTAGTGCAGTCCTTTCTGGCTTGCACCCTTAAGCATCCCAGATGCAATAGAATTGAGACGGGAAAGATCCAAATAGAATGCTTGAAGAGCTAAAAGGAGCTCCTCCAAATTATAGCGTTTAACTGTCCGGAACCATGCACCAAACGATACCGTTTCATCTAAATGAAAATTAAAATGTTACCTGAAGTTACCAAATTACTGGGAGAAACACAAGGGAAGAAAAGTCGATTCAGTGGGTGAGAAAAAAAATCTGTACTCTACTCCTAAATAAATAGATGTGTTTTTTTCTCATATATCGTATCGTGAAAACATAGTAAACTTTGTTTCTCCATAAAAGAAAACCCATGGCACTTACAAGCCTTGTGTTTATTACTATCAGAAACAGAACTGTAGTATGTCCATCTGACTTGGTTTCTCCATAAATAAAACCAATGGCACTTACAAGCCTTGTGTTTATTACTATCATCAGAAACAGAACTGTCGTATGCCCATCTGCTCTCTATAGTTCAAAGACAAATAAGGTAAGTACATAACCATGTGCATTTGATTCATGTGGATGCTTGCAGTCACAAACATGTACCTTGCCATATTTACTGTTTCTAGTAAGGAAAAAGAAAACAACAAAAAAAGACATTTCTGGGAGAAGTAAAAGACTTAAAACTGTGAACATTTTCCAGCATTCAGTATACGAACCAACAATATCCAATTATGAACAATTTCCATCAGATGATGTACAAACCAACAAATATCAAATTAGATCCTTATGAGGACTGAGCGGTGGCATAGGATAATAATAAGTCGCTATAAATTGCCACTTCAAAAAACAATGATAACTAAACAGAAATGATGACAATCAATTACAGGTAACTTAATCATGATATTTCTAGCTTAATATCTTATACTGCTTTACAATCAGGAACAAGTTCATTGCAACAGAAAAACAACATGAACATCGGTAAAGTAATGTTTCAGAATGAACAGCATATCATTTGAGAGAAAATTACAACCTGAATGGATAGTGAACCATTAAAAACCTTTCTAAATCTGAAGGATGCGAACCATTTTGGTGGCAAAGGACTCCTCAGAATCTCCCTCTAGGAAAAAAGGACTCAGGAACATGAAACTTCAATCCAACTTAGACAATGTAAGATAGAAAAAAAGTTCAATATATGAGAATCAAAAGAACCTATGAGACCACTTGATCATGCCGAGAACCATTGAGATCTATATAGAGACCTGGGTAAATTTGATATCAGCATCACTATCATCCTCAGTTCTTCTAGCAGCGTCTTAAAACATAAAATGATCTGCAGCCAGCACAGGCCAGTAAACCAAGAAAACTTTAACATAGTTTAGTTTACGAGAAATTGGAAAGATGGACATAAGAAGTCAAGAGAAAATATGAGAAATGAGAAGGATACTCAAATACTAAAATATAGGGTGGAGAGAGAAAGATATCCAAAATATTAATGAAAAGAATTCCTCATAGAGAAACTACTAAAAAGAGTAAGGAAATATCAATTTCATTCTAAACATCAGAACAATTTTTCTTTTTGAATTTGTAGTTTGGATACATAAACATATAGAAAACTTCAATTTGGAGGAATTATGAATATAAAGGAATGCAAAGACTAACACGAACAATTTGAAAGAAAAAAAAAATTGGGCCATATTTGCAGTTCAATACTGCTTCCAAGATATTCATGTTAAACAAATTTCCCTATGAATAGTAACTGATCCATGTCAATTTTGATTCCAGGACTGAAATATTGTTCAAACAATCTCCACATTCTTGGTTGTTGTTTGCAGAAGCGATCTTGAGACTGATACTTATTTTTCTCTGGTCCATAAATAATGAAAACCTGGAAATGAAATAAAACAAAGCCCAAAGATATTGATTAATAATCATATGATCATCTCTACATCCCAATGATAATAAAACAGTGAACTTCATATTTATTATGATTTTATTAGATATACATGCATCTCACAAAGAAATCAGAGTTCAAGACTCAAATGAATCAAAGATTCAGCATCGTTTTTCAATATGAGCACATTTGTCATAAGCAAAAAAGAGCATCAAGGATATAATGAAACAAGATTATCACAACTACACAAATACAACACCTGAATTGGGACATTAGCACACTCGATAAAGTTGTGAATCCACACTATTGTTTAATCAATGACCTGTTTTCATTTGCTTTTCATTCTTCCATCTCTCAATATTTGATTCATTGGTAAATATGACCAGAGATGATAATGGATCTCCAAGATATCATAACTTATTTTTTAATCAATGGCCTGCTAACGTTAACGAAAAACAATCATCTAAGAGTTTTGGAAGAGTAATTGAAAGATATAGGCCAACCAGCTTGTACCCTTTCATCTAGAGATTTTGCAACTTTTTTTCTGGAAAGATGGATGCATAAGAGACCAGGTACTTGCACTAGTTCTGCAACAATATGCAAAATTATCAGATTAACACATGGATTATCCTCTGATATGTGGGAAGTTACTTGTCAAATACAAAGAAGGAAACAAGAGATGAAGCTTATAATCTCAGATACAGGTATATCATTGATTTCAGACTTAAAGCAACTTTCCTAATAACACCTGAAATAATTAAGATTTGCATATGAAAAGCATAGGGCCACAAGTCACAAATAATTGAAGCTGCAGTAGAATACAGAGAAACATGAAAGAAATTTCCTAAGTATCCATACCAAAAAAAAATGTCATAGATAATGTAAATACAAGAAAAATCTTCATCCAATAAATGAGTTTTTGAATCTTCCTTTGGCCTCAAACTTTTAACTTGGATGACAGGATTTGTCATTCAAGTATGAATGAGATGATTGCAAGCAGCGATATTGTTCCAACAATGTTGGTTAGGCAACTTTTCTAGCTTGCTTAATTGCCAACCTTTAACAATGAATTGTAATATTCCCGCTTTAAGCACACAAAAGCCATAGATACATGACTGCATGTGTGGA
The DNA here is from genome assembly GCA_001647135.1 of Pontederia paniculata. NCBI lineage: Eukaryota > Viridiplantae > Streptophyta > Magnoliopsida > Commelinales > Pontederiaceae > Pontederia > Pontederia paniculata. Next base: position 35,556 of record LTAE01001656.1, on the reverse strand, counting down.
ATTTCTTCAAGCTACAGAAAGGAATGAAACAACAGACAGAAACATTAAGTGATACAGTTGTATGGTCACTAGTACCATAGAAGGAAGAGATCAAAGAAAGCAGCTAAAACTAGAAGCAGAAAAATGTACGGTTGCGCTAAGTAATTGATGCTCTACCTCAACCACTTTCAAATTAGTCAAAAGAACGAATAGTGAATGCAAACTCACAAATTTCAATCCAATTAAATTTCCATTTTGGGAATCTCGTTATCACTTCATCTACGTGCAGAAAGGTAAATCCTACAATGAATCGAAACCAGACCTTGCTTGCAGTCCTTTTCGATTCCACAAAGGCCTCTAACTCCCTGAATGCATCCTTCTCAGAGTCCTAAGCCCTAAAAAAACAAGAAAACTCGTAAGAAGACCAAGAATGTACTTTCATATGTAACAAAAAGAAAGGAGACGAGTTTATATATCGACATGACCTGCAATTCAAAGAAGCTGGAGACCTCAGCGACGGCGATCGAGTGCGACTTCATTGGAAAACAACCAAATTCTACCACTTCTTTTCTGCAACCCCCTACAGGAGCGCCATTAGAGGACGCGAGGAGGCGAGAACAGAGAGACGAGCGCGAGCAGCTGCCGGTGGTGCTAAGTTGAAGGATCAGAAGGTTGGGGTTTTGCACGATAAGGCGGTGACTGGGAAAGACGACGAACGCCGGACGGAGACCCCTTGGAGATCGCCGGCGGTCGCTAGGGCTTTTGTGTCCTCACGGCGGTTGCTTGCCGGATGGAGAGCGGGAAGGCGGGAAACGCGGGGTTTAGAATGATGAGACTTAACTTAAGGCCCATTAAATAAGTGCATGCGGGCCCAATCCGTTAAAAGGAACAATGAAAACATAAAAAAAATAAACTTAATTTATTTCTTTTTCTATCAAGAGGTTTAAATTATAAAAAACAAAATTTTAATAATAATAATAATAAAAGTTACATCAATCTTTATTAGTAGAAAAACAAATTTGAAAAATTATATTAGTCAACGATAGTGGATTGATAAATATTACATTATGACACGTTTTTTTTATTGTAACTTAGGATCTTTTTGACCCGGTATATCATGTCCATATACAGCACTTACTTTTATTTAATAATTACGTTTTCCAAATTGAGATTTTTGTGAACATTGTCTTTCTTTTATGCACGAATTTATGAGATTAAAATGCATGCACTTGTTTTGTTAAAAAGAACAATCGTCTTATGATTTTTTAAATACATAATTTTGCATGTTTAAAAAATACATCATATATTTTTTTTTACTTTTTTTCAGGTAATACACTTCATTCCACCCGTTTATTAGTACAGAGATTAAATTAATTATTCAATAAGATTTATGACCGATGGATTATTGAATATGCTATTATTAGCATCGTGGTGATATATTTTATAATACTTTTAGCAGTTAGTATCTTGCGATCTTTGAATCGAATATATCAAGGTTGTTTATGTTAATATTATGGTGACACAATCTTGAGTAATTGACTTGGAGACAAAGAATATATAGTTCATTTACTAAATTCAAGCGTAATTTGAATTAAATAAAAGGGTCATTCGTATATTGGATGCGAAAATCTATTTAAAATTACACTTTATTTTTTATCAATTAGATAAATGCTATTTTTTTATATATTTTTTAAATAAGGTTGAAATGTGAATTCACTTACTTTCATTTGTTTTGATGTAAATAAATATATAAGAAAAAAAAGTTAAAAAAGTGAAAGTTAAACAGTGATATATTTTCTTTGGTATATGATTTTTAAATATAAAAATAATCTTAGAAATGTAAAATTTAAGGCTCTTTTGGTATGTGATTAAAGGCAAGAATAAAGTTTTAATTTCATGCATCTTGCCAAACCAAAGAAGAATAGAAATGAGAAAAAAATAAAGAGGAGATAAGGCATTAAATATTGTCTCCTTGAAAGTTGGAAAAATGGGAGTCACTTGCTCCAACCTCTTTTTTAAAATAATTAAAAAATAAAATTTTTAATTGAAAATTTAAATTAATTATTTAATTTAATAAAAATATTAACTATTTATTATATAAGTGATTATATATCTTTCAAACGACGCTTTTATAATTATTATTTATTGTTTTCATATTATTTAATTTATTTAACATCGAATTAGTAGTGTATAATGATAATTAATTATATATTATATATATTAATATAATTATATCTTATATAAAAAAAGTGTAATAGTAATAGATAATATATATTATATTTATAAAGTATTATTTTTATATTTTTTAATAAATATATGAATTTAATATTTTTTATTCATATTTCAACCAAACACTTATCTAGAATCTCTTAATCCTAAAAATAAGAATTGCATAAGAATATTATTAATTCTATTCTTAATCCAAAAATATCAAATATTTGAATCAAACCGGACCTAAGAGTATATTTAGATGGTGAGATTGAGATAGATTTTAGATGAAGTTGAAAGCGATAGGATGCATTATTTTATATTTTGTTTATTTTGTTGAAAGTAAATGTATAAAAAAGATATTTATGTAGGAGAGTTTTTTCACAAAATTAATTTATTCATTAAAGATAAAAATATCTTTTCACAAAATTATCCTTCTTTTATTTTATATTCAAACGAGAAATAAATTTTTTTAAATCCTTAATTTTACACTTTCGGACTCTTTTCTTCCTACTTACTCTTCTCCTTCTTCTCTTCAGTCGTCTATTAATTTGCATCCAAACAAGCCTCTGTGTGGGAGAAAAATATCTTTTTGATTTATAATTTTTTTTAGTCAATAAGGAAGTGTCTTATAATTGACTAATTTATGTTGTACTATCAAACAACACAAAATCAACAAATTGGTTTAAAAAAAATAAATTTGTCAAAATAAATGAAGTCTTAGTCTCGATTGGTGAAGGGGGTTGTAGAAATTTCTCCATGAAAAAGTAAAAAAAAAACAATGTTAATAACAAATTACAAAAGTATTTAGAAATTTGTCCAAATAAAAAATAAGAATACACTGAGAATAATAAATGAGTAGTTTTTGAGACAATACTCAACACATGTGATTAATTTTTATAAAAAAAATACTTTTAATTTAGCTCATTAATTTTTTACCCTTTTTCAATTCATCTCTTTTTTTTAAGTTCGCCTAAGATCCTACTTAATTCCTCTAGAAGCTCTACAAAGCTTTGCTTCCGATAGAAGCTGGTAGCTTGCCTGCCGAGCCTAAAGCTCGAAGCGAAAGAGGGCTAGAGAAAGGAACGACACGTGAAAGTGCGGTGTCAACATCTGACACATCGTAACATCAGACATTCTTAAGAGATAATTTTTCAATAACATCTAACGCCCATCTTTTTTACCTCCTTACGTTATGGCTTACTTGACATCCATAACATTAGAACCCTTAAGAGATAATTCCCCAATAACATCTGACACTTCATCCTGGATCAAGAAAAAGAGGGCCCAAGATTCGTATAGGATCGAGCAATAAAATCAAAACTCACATTTTATTAGAGATACCTAAGTCAAACAACTTTTTTTTATCCAATAGTCTTCACATCATTAATGGTAAAAAAATAAAAAAAGTAACTAGCAAAACTAGTCCCTATTCGTACTGAATTAATTTTATTTGTATTAGACTAAGATAACGGAAGTAACTATTGAATTACAATTTTTTAATCCAAATAGATTGCACATGCAAATATGAGAATTTCACTTTTTTTTCGGATGACGATATAAATCTGGAACATCCAAAGAAAATATATTATTAATTAAATTGATTGACACAAATAATTAATGAGTTTGTATTTCGAAGTGAGAGTTCGAGAACTAATAGCCCTAAGTTTAAGTCCTGAAGTTTTTAATTTGATCAAAATTTATTTTCGTCGCATTCATTCGTACTGAATTAATCATATACTAATAATTCTGAACACTAACGAAATTCTACTCATAAGTAAAAAAAAAAAAAAAAAGGAAAAGACATTATTTTTTCCGCCTCGGCCAACCCCTTCTTTAACTCTCGGCAACTTGGTACAAGAGAGAGGAATGTTTCATGAATTTAAATTTGAGCTTAAATTTATAAAATTATAAATTTCATGCTACGAGAAAATAATGAAATTATCATAAAAAATTGCGATGATCAATTATCTCTCTTTAATTTACGTCAAAATTTTAGACAAAAAATATGTTTTTGATATTTCTAATTTTAAAAGATCGTCACAAATAGCTATTATAATTCGTAATAAAAATATTCATCGTGACAGACTAGAATTCATAAACAGTCAGTCAAAAGAATTGGTGGATATATACATAGATATATTCATGTGCGCACTGTACCCATTGGTCCTAATTTTAAATAATTGATGAGCTTTTATATATATATACAATAATAACAATAATAACAACAACAACAACAAAATTTTATCCCACTAAATAAGATCGACTACATATATCATACTTATATATATATTCATATTAATTTAATGGGGATGTAAATCATAACTTGACTTATACATATAAGTCACGTGATCCGACGGTCTATATTAAAAGGATAAAAATTTGTTTATTTGATGATGATTAGAAAAAATAATAAAGATTTGTTTCCTTAAATAGTAAAAAAACTACTAATCATCTATACAAATAAAATTTAATATGAACCGTCGGATCACGTGACTTACATGTATAAGTCAAGTTGTGATTTACACTCCACTATANATATATATATATATATATTCTAAAATTATTTCACGGTGCAACTGTCAACAAGTTTATATATACATACATCAATTTCGTATAAAACAAAATTGATTATTTCTGGACGTGCCACCTTCACCCAGGCTTCTTACAAAACAGGTTACCACACGACACATCAGAAATTTGTTTTCAGACTTAATTTTTAGAATCTCAAATATATATATGTTTTTCTATAAAGATACAGCATACTTCATTTTTCTTATAATAAAGCCACCTGCCAACCTATGTTCGACCATATTTATGCATCATCATACTTATAGTTGAATTGCCCGATTGATGAGTTATATTAAAATAATTTGATTTTTGAATTGTCGAATTGATAAGTTAAAATAAAAAAAAATTGATCATGATCATATAATATTACGTCTGTCTGTTGATGATAATTGAAATTAATTATTTTACCAATAAAATATGTTGACATAACCATCAAATTGGCATGATAAAATTGGGTGCATCAGTGCAGTGCGTTTTTTTATGATAAATTTATCTTAATAATAATAATAATAATAATAATAATAATAATAATAATAATAATAATAATAATAATAATAATAATAATGATAATAATTTCATTTTGCTACAACGTATACATATTGTTTTATAATTCCGCAATATAAATGTTGTAAGAGACTATTTATGGCAACATTAATGCTACCAAATAGTGGCTCGAGGGGTGCATTTTTATACTTACCATATAAATAGTGTATATATCATAAATAGAATTATAGGTTAAAGATGGTTTTGACCCCAATTACTTCATATTTGATAGACATAGGTTGAACATAGAATATGGTTTTATATCAAGAATTATAGAATTTGACTTTTTTTTCTATATTTACTTTTACATTAATTGTCTATTTAAAATTGTTCATCTGAATTGTAAATATTTGCATTGTTCTTATAATATATAGCATGATTTTCACTTGTTTTTAGTACTACTTGACATTTATAACATGTTATTATCTCATAATGCAAAAAGAGAACAAATGTTTAAAAATGAATTCCACTCATTTTTATATGGGAAAAATGAGAGTGTCAACGTGTCACGCACTTCTAAACAATTATTAACATAATGTGTATAATCATTATCGTAGAACTATTTTAACTTCTAAGTTATGACAAACGGAAAATGTTAAAAAAAAGAGAAAAGAACGTCTAAGGATTATTGACATGTGTGTCACGGAGAGACACATTTGTCTTATTTTACTATGAAATATTTGTACTTCAATAAGTGAACGTAAGAACGTTGATATGTGTAATCATTGCAATTTAGAAACAAAAAACATATATTTTATTTATATGTCATATTAGCATATTATAATTTCATCATTAGAACAAGGAATAATGATTTCATTAATAAATACAACGACTACACAAATCAATAACTACAAATTGATATAAAACGATATAAATAGATCATATTTGGGAGCCTATAACATGATAATATATAACATGATAATGACTCATTTATTTATTATTTAATAATGTTGGTTCATTTAAAAATGTTGTTATCATGTAAATAAAGGAAAATATCAATTCAAGAACAAAAAAAAAGATCCTTATGTATGTTGTTTAAGGGAAAAAAATAGGGATATATATAAAAAAAATGGAATCTGCCATTTTAAAAACATAACATATTTTTAGATGGAAAGAAAAAGATATATAAAAATAAGAAAATGTCTAACATCCAAATATATATAGTATAAAATAAAGCTTTGATCGGATCAAAACTCTTATGTTCTAAATTTTAATAAGTCAAACAGGAAGCCATTTTTGACTCACTTATAAACGACTTACCAGTCGTTTATTTTCTTATTAAATAAATAGTACAAATAATATATATATATATACAATTATTATCAACAATAAAAATTCATTTAATTAATAAGTAACTTAAGAAAGGATTAGAGATTAGCAACACATATATAATTACCAGACGGGACTATATTTCTTCAGATTCAGAGTCTTTTTGAAAATTTTGTAAAATTTTTCGACGTTTTCAAAAAATATAATAAGATATTTAAATTTAATTTAACCTAAAAATAATTTAAATTTTTTAAATACATTGAAAGTACAAAAAGAATAAAATAGAGAAAAAAATACGAAAGTAAAAATAATTAATTATTTTACGATATTTTTATTTGGTACGCTATATTTTTATCTGACAAAAATTAATACTAAAAAAATTATCAATAAAAAAATTATAATATTACTTTAAAATTATAGTCATTCTAAATAGGATAAAATGTTTGTGCAACACTTTATATTACGACGTAGTTCATTTTTTCTCATATTTCTGATGTGAGCTTGTGATCATCGGTCCACACTAATAAATCTATATTAAAATATGAGAAAGAGTGAACTGATGTAAAATAAAGCGCATCACATTTATTAATCTTTTCTAAATATATTTTCATTATAAATAAAATTTATTCTTTTCGTTTTTCCTCTGAATATTAAATTAATCTTGTATGAATTATACATCCATAAAAATCAAAGTAAGAGTCAAAAAGAGGCAGAGGCGGACCCATGACCCCAAACAAGCGCTGTCTCCAACTACACACCAAATCCTAATTCCTAAATCCCTCATCCGCCTTCCGACGCGGACGTGGTCCGGTCACCGTTCCAACCCCTTCTTCTTCTTCTTCTTCTTCTTCCAACCCCTTCTTCTTCTTCTTCTTCTTCTTCTTCTTCTTCCAACCCCTTCTTCTTCTTCTTCTTCTTCTTCTTCTTCTCCTTCTCTCCAACTCATCTCCGGTTCCCCAGTAGACCGTAAAAAAAGAACAAAAAAAAACCGAACCCAAATGGGANGCCCCAACCCACCCGCTCTCCTCCAACATCGGCCGCGTCCTCGGCCGGCCGATGGAGGACGTGCGCGCCACCTACACCTTCGGTCGCGAGCTCGGCCGAGGACAGTTCGGGGTCACGTACCTCGTGACGCACCGGAAGACCGGGGAGCAGTTCGCCTGCAAGTCCATCGCCACGCGGAAGCTCGTCCGGAAGGACGACCTCGAGGACGTCCGGCGCGAGATCCAGATCATGCACCACCTCACCGGCCACCGCAACATCGTCGAGCTCAAGGGCGCCTACGAGGACCGCCACTCGGTGAACCTCGTCATGGAGCTCTGCGAGGGCGGCGAGCTATTCGACCGGATCATCGCCAAGGGCCACTACTCCGAGCGCGCGGCGGCCGGGCTCTGCCGCGAGATTGTGAGCGTCATCCATGCGTGCCACTCGATGGGGGTGATGCACCGGGACCTCAAGCCGGAGAACTTCCTGTTTTTGAACAAGCGTGAGGATTCGCCGCTCAAGGCCACGGACTTTGGGCTATCTGTGTTCTTCACGCCTGGTAAAAAATTGAAACAAAAAGAAGAGTTCTTTTTTCCTTTTTCGTTGCAGTGATTATTCTCTTGTTGATACTTCTGAAGCAGATAACAACTGCATGTATTGCAGTTGCCTATCAAAACACAAGCAATTCCTTTTAGCAGTTCTAACAGAAGCTCACAGAACTCGACCAAGAATTTAGCATTGTATTCTTCTGACAAATGCTTATTGATTACTATGCATTTAGATACGAACCTTAAGTCTTGGTAACAGACCAGTTTTTGCAATTTTGTTCTGGACAATTGGAGAAGTTAACTCAAATTTTATGTTGATATTTTACAATAGATCAAGTCGTGTTGATCTTTTGCATGCTAAATAATGTGTCTTCATCTTAGTCATTCTACTAAGGCATGCTAATATGCAGGAAAAGTATATCATGAGCTTGTTGGAAGTGCATACTATGTTGCTCCTGAAGTTTTGCAACGAAATTATGGAGCTGAGGCTGATATTTGGAGTGCTGGAGTCATACTATACATCCTTCTTTCGGGCGTCCCCCCTTTTTGGGCAGGTTCGTGGATTGAAAAGGTACATTCACTTCAAATTGATATCAAATATTGACAGAAGTCACTTTTCTATCCCACAGAAAATGAAGAAGGCATTTTCGATTCGATATTACGCGAAAATGTTGATTTCTCATCTGATCCTTGGCCTTCTATATCTACTGGTGCAAAAGAACTAGTAAAGAAGATGTTGAGGCGAGATCCAAAAGAGAGGCTTACAGCTGCTGAAATTCTCAGTAAACCTCTTGAAGTTTAACCTATTTGCTTTCAAGCATGAATGAGAAATCTTATGATTTATGTCCTGTTATAAATTGTGAATATTATTCTGTTCATGTGCTGTACTTGCTTGGCACATTTCTGTTTCACAACCTCTTCTTTACCCTAGAGGGTCAACACTGCAGTAAGTTGATCTAACTGTGTGGGAGGCTATCTTGCTTTCAAGTAGTCAATGTCAGCAGACCCACCATGTGTCTCATTGATTCAAATTCTAAATTCTCTTTTTCGTACAAGCACAACTGACTTCTATCAACTAAATATTGCTTCCCCGCATAGATAATTGAGTGTGTAAGCCCCTCTAATGAGAAAAAAAAAAGAAAAAGCATCACATGGATGAGAGCCAAAGACAATGGCCTCACTACAAGAATGATATGTTGAATATTTTTTCTGCCAAAAATATCACATTTTATCTTTTTTTGGGATACATATTACCATGAAAAGTGATTGTTTGATGCTAGTGTTGTGATAATGGATCTCTGGTCTACTCTACTATAATAAGCATTGATACATCTTTTGCTAGTTTGTAGCTTTCTGTTTTAAAGATTGCTCCACTCTGAAAATGTATTCGTTTACATATTTCATAGTTTGGCTGTTTCTTCCCTTACACAAAAAAATAGCTCAACCACCATTGTTTTATAATTTTACAACTCTAATGTTTCGAACACATTAATTAACTGTTAAGAGTATCATTTCACTCAAATCTTATCACTGGTGTTTTTCTTATTCATATGAACACTACAAACTAATAGTTCTTTTGTAATTGTAATGACAGACCATCCATGGATGAGAGAAGATGGTGAGGCTCCTGATAAACCGCTTGATCTTGCTGTTTTGACAAGAATGAAACAGTTCAGGGCCATGAACAAGCTTAAAAAAGTAGCTTTGAAGGTGATTTTGCAATTTCATCTTACTATTTAATAAGTTTGATCCCTTGATTTCAAGTGAAAATTGCTATGTTCTTGTACAGGTGATAGCTGAAAGTTTATCAGAGGAAGAAATCATGGGACTGAAAGAAATGTTCAAATCCATCGACACTGATAATAGTGGCACTTTGACTTTTGAAGAACTAAAAGCTGGCCTTCCAAAATTGGGCAACTTGGGCATCAAGATTTCAGAATCTGAAGTTCAGCAATTGTTGGAGGCAGTATGTCTTCTACTCTTTCTTCCATATAAAATTTTGCTGTACATAGAGTGACTTAATCTCTTCAGAAAAAAATTAAAGTGACTTAATCCTTTAACAGGCTGATGTTGATGGAAATGGGAGCATTGATTACATAGAATTTATAACAGCCACAATGCACATGAATAGAGTGGAAAAGGAAGATCATTTATACAAGGCATTTGAATACTTCGATGAGGACAAGAGCGGGTATCCTCTGCTTTACAACATTTCCAACAGTTAAGGTACTTTGTGGTTACATTAGTAACCAACATTTTGATCTGTTGTATGCATAGGTACATCACAGTTGAGGAATTGGAGCAAGCTCTTAAGAAATATAACATGGGTGATGAGAAGACTATAAAAGAAATAATCGCAGAAGTTGACACAGATCATGTACGTCTTCCAGAACCTTCTTTCCAAAGATATGTTGAAATGCCACTTTAAGTTTGAGTTTTGTTATTTCTATATAGTTATTTGATCTCACAATCATAGATTTCCTTTTCTAACACTGTCATATTAATTAAAAAAAAGTTAATTGTAATTTCTGGTGGTGATAAATCATTCAAAAAATCATATGTTTCCATCAATAATAGGCACTGTAGACTAAAAAACAGTAGCTAGTGTCATTTCATTTCATTTCTATGAAATATGCAATTTAAATGTCACAGGTCACCCAATAAATGGTTGATTCATTGACTACCACCTAGGACTCCTCTAAGAGATGACATAAGTTCGAGTCTCAAAACATCCTAGGCAGTTCTACAATTTTCTAGGCCAAAACATACCAAAGGGCAACCAATTGTAGTGTACTGGATCCTTTTGTTATTGTACATTTTTCAGAATGAACCTAGGATTGTGCATCATAATTGGGCCAGCTAAATAAAGGAAAGAAGGCTCAGACCAATGATAATTGTGTGAGCAATACACCATTAGTTAAGGTCTAGTAACTCTAGTTTACTTGCAATAACATAGATCTGCCTTCTCTGATAATGGAGGGTCAATTGTCACAAAACAACTGTTACACCATTCTACAAAAGTTGAAAGAAGAAAGATGAACTCACTAGGGATGCTGCTTTGCTCTTTTCATCGCTTGAGCTCCCGGATTTCCATAGATGTGATAGAGAAGGGGGTGGGGATGGGGGGCAGTCCCGCCCACATTGCATGGGTTATTTTCATGCATAGTCCTCCACGACTTCTCCTGCACCATTAGTCCTCCAACTTTGTGTGTTTCGCCGTCTTGATCCTTTTACGGACTACAACGTATTTTTTTTATTCTACTAATTGGGTACGTCCATATAGACATTCTACATCATCAATATAATAATATATCAAATGGGTTTCATGTCACATTATATGAGACTACCAATTTGTGTATCTTAGGGAGATCAATAAGAAAATTAACCTCATTTGATGTGATACGAAACGACATATGACATTTTATTATAATGGCAGTAAATGTTTATATGGACGCATTAGTAAAATGGAGAAAAAATTAACTTAGGCAATAAAAGGACGAAGCGGATAAAACACACAAAGTTAGAGGATCAGTGATGCAAGACAAAATGTTTGAGGACTATAGATCAAAGTTGGAGGACTAGAGATGAAAATTACCACACATTGCATAAGAAAAGTATGGTCTAGGCAGCTCCCTTTGGTGGTGGGTCCCATTGTCGAATGTTGTGCTAAGACATGTGGGTAATGTTGGTGGGAGCATATAAGTTGAATTGAGACAGATCTAGATCTAGATCTTGAACTTGTCTCACAAAAACATTGCAAAACCAGCATCATGCCATTGGGAAGATGCAGGAACTTCTGTAAGGTGGTATGCATTTCCAAGAAAATAAAAAGAGCGTCAAAGCTTTCGTAAATATCAAAAGTAGGCTGCTTCTCATCCCTTCCTCATTTCAGTGGTTCTAATTTGAAGTTTTTATTCATGTGGCAGGACGGAAGGATCAACTATGACGAGTTTGTAGCGATGATGAGGAAAGACAGCTCAGAAGCCATTCATAACCGGCGGCGTAAATGAAAGTTGTATCTTCCTTGAGCCTCGTCTTTTCAACCTATTTCTTGGCACTCATTTGGTGCTGTAGGGTTTGATGTCTCTTGTATAATTTATTGGTGGTTCCACGCGCTCAAGTTCTACCAGGATGCAATGACATGTCGTAGTAAAACATTGTACTTCTACCAAGGCATTGAACTTGAAACTTCCATTGAAGTTGTTTAGTCAGACTTCATTTTCGTGTATTCTGGTCAAGCATACGTTTCCTTTTTATTTTGTTGTATAATGAGACTGACTTGCCATTTCCTGTTTTTTAAGATAATATCTTTTCTCTCTGATATTTATTTACTCGTAGTCGGATGGTGACAAAGGCATCGTTTATTTATCATATGTACAAGACAATTTATTATTTACATTCTGACGAAAAGCAACTTGAGATTTTTTTTTTCAGTAAAGATGATATGCCATGGATTAAGTATTCTACATTTGAACCATTCAATGCAGGTACAGACATTGAATGCATAGTCTTTTAAAGGGGAAAAAGGCACGGTCCTCCTAAATTTTCATATGCATCATTGTTTTTTTTTCTAATTTATATGTTCATTTTTTTTTTGAAGAAAGGGTCTATCTATTAATAAAACGGGCCGTTAAATCGGCATACAAAATATTGAGCAAGTCTTGAGGAGGGTTATCGCTCCAAAACACATCAACCGGAATATTCCTTCCATGGTTGGCCAAAAAATCCGCTGCACTATTTGCTTCACGATATATATGGTTACATACAAAAAATTCGAACATGAGCATGTCGTTCCAGATGTTTCTCATGATATTTAGAATTCTCCAAGGACATTTGGATTCCTTGCGCACGATTTGCATTAGATTTGTAAAATCTATCTCACATATAACAGCTCTGTATCCCAATTGCTTGCATCTTCGGATTCCGCACATAAGACCCCATGCTTCAGTCTCTAGTACTGTGCCTACTCCCCCTCCAAATCCCGGACCGGTGAAAGACCCATCAGAATTGAGCTTCACCCATCCGGGAGGGGGAGGCTCCCACCGGACCCAAATAGGGTCTTGGGGGGGGTGGTGCCTCAGTCATGTGGTGTTCTACATATTCTAGATGCCCTGCCAAGGCCCTCTCCCACACTGTCGAGATGGTAGCCTGCTTGGATCGAAAGTGCGCCTCATTTCTCAATTTCCAAATTTCCCACAAGCAGAAAGCAAAGAGAGAGCGAAAAAGGGGCTGAGAGCTGGAAGTCAAGTGATGGCCTTCTTTCTGCCAGTCCCCTCTTGACCAGGAACCTTTGTGTGTGAAGGAGATATTCATCTTACAACTAAACAGGTCCCAGAGGGAATTTGCAACAACACATTCAAAGAAGAGATGTATATTAGTTTCTAGAGCTAAGCCGCAGAGTGAGCAAGAGGCATTTATGGCATTATTAAAGCGCAGGATAATGTCTTTTGTTGGAAGACGATTATGTTTTAATTTCCATAAAAACATTTTTAACTTGTGGGGGATAAGCGTTGTTCAGATTTCTTTCCAAGCAGGATGCCTGATCTGATCTAGTGGAGTTGCCTGGCGGCAAGAGTAGTAGTAGACAGATTTTGCAGTAGCAACTCCATGGGAATCCATCTCCTAGAACCACACGTCATCATTGGCACGAGCAGGTAAGCATATTGAGGTAATTCGCGAGATAAGTAAAGGCCCAAAAAGATTATTTAACAGGGGAGTGTTCCACTGTTGCTCAACCATCAGATCACAAACTCTCAAGGAAAGTAACTCAGATATCTCAGTATTTATGTAAGTAGGCATAAGATTTAGAGGCACAGAGAAAAGCCAAGGATCATACATCACGTTTGTATTATTGCCATTACCAATATACTTCCTTATCCCAAATTTGATTTCGTTTGTTACCCTTAAGAGTAATCGCCAACTCCAAGTTGAGTCCTTACATATGCCCAATTGATTCTAAGTATGCAGCTTACCATATTTAGTGTTGACTAATTGTGCCCATAGCCTGTATCCTCATTTAAGGCTGCCATAACCTTCTTGGCTAATAAGGAAGTGCGTATGCGGTTAAAATTTCTAATCCCCAGCCCCCCACATGTCTGGGGAAGTTGTACAGTGGACCAATTGATTAGGTGTGAGCCCTTCTTACCATCTGCAGAGGCCCATAGGAAGCCCCTGCATAGCTTTTCTAGTGATTCTATTATACCCCCATATATATGTATGGATCGTAAAGAATGAATGGGGATTGAATTTATAACAGATTTGATTAATACTGATTTGCCAGCCTGGTTTAATAATTTGCCTTTCCAGCCAGAGAGTTTGGTTGAGATTTTATCGATTTTTGGTCCTTTATAGGTATATACTTGTATGATATTGGGACACTTAAATAGTAGAAAGGAAATTTTCCAATACTGATACCTAGGTTTTCTTTGATAATTAGTCCTCGTTTGTGGTTCAGCTTAGGTGGCAGGTAAACTTCTGATTTGCTTGGATTGATGTGCTGATTTGTAAGGTGCCCATACAGTTGAAGGGCATGTTTGATGTTTTTACAGTTTTTTGATGTCGCCGCAGCACAGATGAGCAAGTCATCGGCGTACAACAAATGGCTTAGTGAGAAGGTTTTAATGGTGAGCGGAATTATGTCCTTATTCCTGACCGATTGTGATAAGATAGATGACAGAGTTTGGGTGACTAGAATGAAAAGGTATGGAGATAACGGGTCACCCTGTCTTATACCTTTGTGACTGGGGAAGGGATAAGAGGTTAATCCATTTATACAACATGAGAAGGAGGGAGATTTAATGCAAGCCGATATCCAGAAGATAAACTTAGGAGGAAATATCATGATTGTAATTACATTAATTATAGCCTCCCATGCAACTTTGTCGAAAGCCTTAGCCATATCAGCTTTGATAATCATATGTTTTTTCCTACCCTTACACATTGAGTGAGCCACTTCCTGTATAATTAGTATGTTATCCTGGATGGATCTCTTAGATATAAAGGCTGCTTGGTTCAGGTCAATTAACTGGGGGAGAGTGGGTCTTAGTCTAGTTGCAATAATTTTTGCTATAAGTCGATACAAGACATTGCATAATGCAATTGGTCGATAATCTGATACCTTTATAGGATTTGTTTTCTTTGGAATAAAAATTAAGTTTGTTTTAGTCCAGTCCTGTGGCAGGGATCCAGT
>LTAE01001656.1:0-17888 GCA_001647135.1 Pontederia paniculata | reverse complement strand
GTGTCTTCAGATTTGCGGTTTCATGTCCCGAGGCATCCATCCGTCCGTTGCTTGGCCTCGGAAGTTGGTGATGGTCACGTGACCCCTCAGCTGTCGCACCCGGTATTTGGAAGTGGTTGCTAGCTGTTTCCAAGTTCAAGAGTGTTGATGTCGATCCGCCATGTTGACCGTTGGATGACAACCCTAGCCGCGTGAGATGGATGTCCTCCTTCCCGTCTTGTTGCCGTTGGATCTCCAGGCGATTCATCGTGTGGTTGAGATTGGGGACCGTTAGAGTATGGAACCGGTTTATGTCTCTTGCCGGTTCGATCCCCTGAACCGGTTTGAATCCATCATGGCGGCGTCTCGCATCTGTGCGTGGTGGTTGTCGACTGGGGCCTGCCCACCTGCCTTCACCAGCGACCATCCTTGCCGGAGGCGCGCGGTCGAGTTTACCTACAGAGGAACACAACCATGGACCATACAATAAAACTTGACCCCCTCCGTTCGGAGGAGTCTCTTCCTCCACCCGATCTTTTCCGGAGCGCACGGAAGGACAAACCTCTAGGCGGTGACCTGAGATGCCACATCGAAAACAGAAGGGGGGAAGGTTTTCATAAGTAACATGCTGAAAGTAACGATTACCGTCAGGAGTAGAGACCCAGATGCCCTGCTTCACCGGCTTGGCCAAATCCAGTTCGATACAGACTCGATCCATGCCTCTTCCTTCTCCTTGCAAGGCATGTTCGTCCAAGCAAAGTGGGGTGCCAAAGGAGGCGGCCAAACGGAGTACAGATTCGGGGTTCCAGAGCTCAAAAGGGAGGCCAGGGAACTGCATCCATATTGGTGTTGTGGTGATGTGTTCATCATAGGGACGGAAGAATGGCTTAGCTTGGGACAGGTTGAGTTGATAGCCCTAGATGCTCCATGGCCCTTGTGTTAGTACCTGTAAACGATCAACCACACTATCAAAAATAAATAACAAGTATGCATTACCCAGTTCAACTACTTTCAGGCTATCCCGAAGTTTCCATAGCTTAGAGAGCTCAGATCTAAGTCGATTGACTGTTGCAGAGTCTCCGAAGAAGCGGCTAAGAAGACATCTTTTTAGATCCTCCGATCGCTTGGCCACCTCTTATGTTGGGATTATGACTTCCTCAGTAATCGAGTTCTTCAGGTGCCTTAGCTGGCTTGGGGAGATTTGAGAGAGAGTTGTGGTGTTCCATCCCCTAACGACGTTTGACCAAAGCGGTTGTGCTTGTGGATTTGCTGGTGGAGTTTTCGGACGAGGGAGGATACCAGCAAAAGAGGGATTTGGGGAGGAACCAGCATGAGGGGGGTTCACTCCAGAAGACGGCAGGTTGGAGGTAGAGGTACTGGCATGAGTTGGTGGAAGAGGGTTGGGAAGGAAAGAAAGGGCATCCGAGACTGGGGCATGAGGGAGAAGTTCTGGAGCGGTGGGAGGGGAGGAGGCCTTAGGAAGAGGGAGAGGGTGAGGGTCTGGAGGGAGAGGGTCTGGAGGAATCGCCATCCAACACACTCTCGTCTAACCCAAACAGAGCTTATATGTTCATTAAATGTGGCTCCAAGACAAAGTGGAGGATGAATTATATAATACGAACATCGATCTCCTCCTCTTTTCGAGCTTTAATTCGACTTTATCGATTTAAAGAAAAGAAACAAAGGAAAGGAAAGAGCATGCCTCGCTCAATAAAATGGAGTTTGTCCCTGATACGAACTGACATAGCATGTGTATTATCCCCTAATATATTTGCTTACTTAGATATGTGCCATAAGTGTGTAATGTGTTGTACATGTATTGTCTCGTAGTATATGCTATGTTGAAGGAAAAAAAGAATGATCCATTGTGTTGAAGATGAGAGCATTTGGGTATCACTACGCAATCGATGCTGCACTACATCATGAAAGTGTTTTCTTTCCTCAGGGAGGATATACTTTTTTTCTTTTTTTTTTGAATGGAGGATATATTTAGTTGATTTGTTTTCGATTCCAAAGAAAGACAAATTCAAAATCTCTTGGTCTATGTGTGCAAGTTTGTGTTATACCCTTATTCTTGATGCTCACCTCATGATTGGATTAGTTAAAAATTGTTGAACTTTTGAAAATACCAGAAATGAAGATCAGTACAGATTCGTACTACAAAATGACTTTGGGTCGAACGCTTTTGCTAATCTACAGTCTACAACCCTAGGCTCTCCACCAACAAATTAAGTAGAAACAACGAAAAGATTGTCTTCAATGGCTGAGTTTGACGGCAACTTGTTTTGCGAGAAAGGGAACCCTCTAAGCCTAAGTATTCCTCGATGACCGATAGAGTACAAGTACCGCGAGGAAAAGGTGAAAAGAGAATTTGAGATCCGATAGAACAATCAGTCGAAGGAGCGAAGCGCGGGCGCACTCACTCTAACTGCGTAACTTTTGCATGATGGGTCAACGAGGAAATGGGAACGACAGCTTAAGCTAGGGGTGATCCTAAATTCGATTCAATACGATTGATTTTGTTCAGGTTGAATTGGGTCGGTTTGATGATAAATTAATCATCGAATTCAATCCAACTCGATTTTCATTGGGTCGGATTGTATCGAATCGGATCATCGGTTTGCCTAATTAATTATATATATATATATTTTTAATTATTTATTTATAATATTTAACATTAACTATAATTTAATAAAAAAAGAAATATACTTTAAAGAATTTTTTGAAAAATGTTTGTAATGATTTTAAAGAATATAAAGTATAAATTTTTAATATATTTTAATTTTAAAGTAATATAAAATTCTTATCAAGAACAAATTGATTCAAATTTAATAAAAAAATATATAAAAGTTCGGATCATCGGATTGGTTCGAATTGATCATTTTGAAAAATTAAAACTCATGTCTGATCCATTGATGATCAAGTTATGATCAAGTCGGTTCGGATCCGACCTGACGAACGATCCGATTCGACCATCGATTCGGATCGTCGGGTTCATCGGATTGATCCGATCCGATGAACACCCTCAGTTTAAGTCATAGGTGTAGGAGCTTTCCAGATTGACGTTGTTCCAATTTGACCCTATAGATCCAGGCTGTTCAGTTTGAGCACTTTTGAGATTGACAATACAGTCGTTGATCATTGATACTATAAAATTATAATAGTAAACATCACTTAAAACAAATTATTTTCTCATTAAAATAATCTATTTATCCAATAACGGGACTCGTCTCTAAGTCCGAAATTAAAATGCCAAAATTTTATGTCCAATTCAACCAATCAATTGTTATGTTGGATTTGTGGTCAGTCCATCTTTGCTGTTAAAACATAAGAAAAGGAACATATTTGCCAACAGATCACAAACCCCTTCTCAGAACAGACGAACAAATGTTCTTAAAGAAGACAGCTGTGAGCCTAAAGGAGCTCTTCCAGGATTAAAGTTGGTGCTAAGATGGACAATATGTCAAACAAATAAGAGTTGCTTTACAGTTCACATATTTACTGGTCCAGTCCTTTATGAAATTTAAGGTGGTCAAAGGAAAAATATGATGGCAACAAAAGAAGCAAGAAGAATTCAACATGAACTTGAACTTAACATGATAAAAGGAAGTACCTTGGCAATAATGATATTATTTGATGCCCTTGACACACTAGTTTACAATTAGCCAATCTAGCTAACCATCATTGTCTTCTATTGTTATACTACTAAGGTGGCTTCTGCAGAGGAAACTATTGTGAAGGAAACAAGATTACAAACCCTCGAAAAAGGAACTTGGAATGCGACTAAACAATTGCATAAAAATGACTGGTTAGGAGACACATACATACATCGACGTAAATATAGAACAGCACATATATCTAGTGAGCACTTATCATGAACATACAAGGCTGCACCAAGAACATGGGATTGCCTAAAGCCTGCCAGATTAAGACCATTCGCTCACAAGAAAGCTATCAGGAGACAGGAACCCTGTTTGGTTTGAATGTCTTGTTTTTCGCAAAAAATGCCGAAAGCATGCTTTTATTGCGAGCAGGAGGTCTGCAAATCTCACGCCGTCCTGAGTTATCTAATGACTTGAATGTCGATAGAGGTTTTAAAACCTCAATCGTGTCCTGCCAATGGATAAATGATAAATCAGTTGCTTCTCGAAGGAAAATATAAAATAACTTTGAAGCCCAAAGGACGTGGGAAGAAATACATCCAAAGAAACAGCTCTACAATGTTCCCAAGAGACAATGCAAGAAAGTGAGTGAAAATGTTGGATACACGAAATACACTGTTTTTTTGTTGAAATGTTTGGCTATTGAAATGTTGCCAAGGATGAAACCTTTTCACATCTTTAGTGAAAGAAAAAATGCTAGTGGTGTCAGATTTACTGTCTCATTTTCAATTTCGACATATTTAGCATATCTTATCCAAATTTCTGTGCTTGCTTGAGGTTTGAAAAGAAAGGAAAAATGTCATATGACTCATTTCTACTTTTTTCAGGTTTTGCTAGGTCTGTCATCTGTATGGAAGAAGAATCATAGCAGATAACAGAAAGCATGGTTACACCACATTCAATGGTCTATCAATGTCCAGCAACGCTACTGAAAAAACATGCTAAAGTTCTGGCCATGGAAGCTTAAATCCTTGAGTATGTTATACAGTTCCAAATGAGGTGCTTGAAGATGGAAAACTTAACTTTTAGGAAAAAAGATGCTAATAAAAAATTTCATTAGATAATTAGTAAAAGGAGCAAACAAGGATTCATTTAATGTCAATGAACTTCAATAGCATGAAAATAAAGTAAGATACTTTATACTCTAAAAAAAACATTAAACACTCATGGCAATCGGACTTTAAAATGCCAATTCACCTTCATGTCAGGAGTGTGAGAAACAAAATCAAATGTTGGCCTCTGATTAGTGGTTTGAAGATGAGTTGATAAGGGTCTTGGTACAACAGGCTCCTCTGCTTCTGAAATTTATATGAAATTGTTAAGATACAAATAATTCAAATATACGAATATCCAACATTAATATGTCCAAGGTAGGTTGTGGATACCTAGAAGATGGAAAACATCAGAAGTTATTTTAGAGAATTTGGAATCTTTACCCCTGTTGGAAAAGATAACATTACTCAGTGAACAGGAAAGGAAATGTTTTGTTTTTTCTTTTTGCGAGGTGAGGAAATCTCATTTAAACCTCTGAGTCACTAGAAAAAGAGCTCAGAACAAAGAGCAGGAGCTTGCCTGAATGCTGAATCAGGAGTTTCATTTGGTGCAGAGTTTGTTTCAGTTGCAAGGTGCCAAGAAAGAGTTTTTGAAGCAGGCACACCTTTAAGCGAATGTAAGAGATTCCATGTTGAGCATCAAAATTTTGTTAACAATGGAAATCAAATAATGTTCAAAATACAATGAGTAGTACCATGATCACGATGCTTTGCAAGAAGATTACCAAAACTCTCATCTTGCAGCTTTGAAGTACTCTCTACCCTTGTACTTATAGAATCTAGTTTGAGAACCAAGGGTCAGATAGAGAAACTCAATTTACCGGAAGCGAAAAAAGCAAAAGATCAGGATGTAGAGATCTTAGCCAGTACTTGGTAGGATGTAGTGTTTATGGTGCCTTGCAGTTGTTCCGGACATTAGCTGCTGTTTAACACCTTCTTTGTCCGTGTAAGTTTGGCAAGTCAGAAGTTGCTAAAATAGGATACATTAGATTCACTCAAGGTTTCAGAAACGAGGTGTAGGAAATGGATGAGGTACCTGATCAAGGCATGCAATCTTGAGCTCAACAGTTGACATGTCTAATGCTTGTTGCTCGAAAAGGTCAGTCAATTTGTATGCAACGGTACCCAGATGATCGACAGCGTTGACCAGAGCTCGCACAGCATAATCTTTCAGATTGTCTAATACCCTGATAAAAAAAAATAAAAGTGTTAATTCTGTGACTTACAGAGTTGTACGACGATCCACTTTAAGTCAGTCGAGAAAACAAGTAAATATAATATTCAATAAAAATCCAAAATACACATTCAATTGCAGAGCAAATTCATCAACAATATCTCCCAATTAAAGTTACCAAAATTGTTTAATAAACATTAAGAACTAGAAATTATAGGCAAAGTCTTGCATTTGCTTCAGTCTTACATTTGCTTTTGTTCGCTGTTCAAGTAAGACTTTTCACAATACTCCGCAGCAGAGTAAAGTTGAGGCCTTAGATTCTTCAACTCCTGTACACGGTCAGTTATCAAAAAATTAGCGGCAAAACGTTAAGGTAGACATAAAAAATCTAATTTTTAGCTAAAAAGGATCTGTGGTGGACGATTTCAACGCCAACAAAGGAATTGATATGTTGTAAAGGAAAAAAGATGTACTATTCCGAAATGACTGTGGATCTCGAATGTACAGAACGCCCCAAAGAAACAAATCAAACAAAAAGCGAACGCAGATTCGAACTGTACAGTTCCCCAAATCGATAGCCCTAGAAATGAATCAGATCAAACAAGACGAAGGTAAAGAATGAAGGGATGAATCCGGATTGCCAGAAGCCTGCACAGGGGACATTGATCTAGATCTGGAGAGGTCGGAGGCAAAAGTAAAGGACGGCGGAATCACCTGCAAGGCCTTGACGAAGCTCTTGCTCCGCTCCATGGAGGCCTCGTCGAAGGTCATCGCGCCGCCGTTCTCCAGCCCCCATTGCTGCATTATTGCTCTCCGGCGGCACCTCCGGCCGAAGACGATCCGGCGAGCAAAAGAATCGAGACGAAGGCGAAGAAGACGAAGAAGAAGAGAGGACGAGAGCAGTTAATTGCGTAGGTTGAAGGAAGCAGAAAAAGGTGAGATTTTTATTTCTGTTGTTGTCTCGGTTTCTTGGTACCTTCTCTTCGCTCGTTTCTTTAATTGGAAGGTTTTAAAAAGGTGGGAAGTGAAATCGAAGCAATACCGGGAAACGAGTTTGGAATCTTTTTTTTTTCTCACTTGGTGAATGAGATATTTCCTTTTTTTAAAAAAAATTAATCAGTACTTTTCTATTAAAGAATTTATTCTTAGAGTTTGAATTTTTTTTTTGTCTTGGTGAATAAGATATTTCTTTAGTTTCTAAAAAAATAATCATAAAGAATTTATTCTTAATCAACAGAAATTAGGGTTAACTATATAAACAGTTTTTTTTTCTCGTTTAAAAAAAAATCTTGAATTCGAATTTCTGTAAATGTATATATTTTTAATAGTTTTATCTGTCATAGTAAAGCATGTGATATGTGGCGACACAAATTAAGTAGGTGAAGTCCTAAAAATTAATGATAATCGAAAAAAGAATTTGCTCTTAGAATATATTTGAATTATGAATTTTGATGGAGTATCTTAGGTTAAGTTAGGATGAGATAAACTCATATCGTAAATATCATATGAATATAATTTTTTTAAAAAATTAAAAAATTAAGTAGGATGAGATTTTAATTTGAAGATCAAATAATTTAAAATTTAACCCATCGATTTTATTATATTTGATAAATTATAATTTTTTATATCTATTTTATTATTTTATAAATTAAATTAAAGATAAAGATAAAATATATGTTTATATCAATTATTTTTTAAATTTTTTATTTAAATAATAATGATTTAATTGAACTCATCATTCTTATCAAATTCTTATCCAAATATAAGTTTATTAATAATTCACCATATTCTATTTCATCCCTATCACATTCCTTCATTGTTAACTATTCAAACAAAAATCTTAGGATAAGTTAGGTCCGAAGGTGTCAATTTTTATAATGAATAAGAGAAAAAAAGAAGATTATTTTTTAAAAGAAAAAAATGTACAAGTGTAATTATCGACTTCTTTCGACATACATGACTTGAAATTCAAAAATGTTATATTTGGCTTTAAAAAAGTTATATTTGAATATCAAAGGACATAACCCAAGAAAGTTAAAATTTGAAACTCTCGGATAAAATCTGCTCGTTGATAATACTCCATCATTGGAAGCTTTTTCATTATTCACAAGGTCGTGGGGTTTGATTGATGATGCACAATTTCATTGACGAGGAAATTATTGCATGGTGGGTCACAAGTACAGAGCCAAACTATGATGAGTGTGTCCCAAACTAATACATGCTTGTGATTATAAAAATAATATATCTTAAACTCTTAAACAATTTATTATCTTTTATGGAATATTTCTTGTGTTAATAAGAAAACAAATCATGTTGGTGGGAGGAGGATGTCAAATACTGTTGTCAACTCGAAATTACTAATTACAGATAAAAAAGAGAACAAAAATTAATGCATAACTTTAATAATAAATTATTAAAGTTAATAGACAGGAAAAAAATGAATGAGTAAAGAATAAATGTAGTTCATTCTATATTTTAAATATAATATGAAAAGTTTACACGCCTTTTACAATCAACGTGAAATACCTACCTTTTTTTTTGTAAACTCTACTGTTATCCCATGTGTTTGGGAGGAGGATGTCAGACGGTGCCACTAGTGACACTTGAACTTATCTAAAATATGAAAATAAATTAAATATACTAACTATTTAATTAGGTAATACGTTAAATTCGATAAACGTTAAATTTTATATTTTCTATTTTTTTATATTCATCGAGAAAAAATAATATGATAATTTATTTAAATAGATAGTATTTTCATTAAAAGAATAATGCGTATATATTTTTTGAAATAATCAAAGTATGTGGACCAAAAAAAACTAGCATGCATGTGCAAGAATGTAGCTTTAAGCCCCATGACAAATAAATAATACAAACTAAAAATTCCAATATACAGCTCACAAAAGTTTTGAGATAAGAGTTCAAAAAACAAATGCAAAATGAAATTAAGTTGTTAACAAACAGATAGTGAACTAGCAGAATAATATTAAAAAAAGATTAGTACAATAGTATAGAATAGAACATGCACTATAGCAAAAGCCATATCTCCAAGTTGACACTAAATTAAAACAATTGATGTCAACTAATACGCAATAAATTAATAATGACTGAACATGCAATAATAGCAATATATTATGAGAAAAATTCACACAAGCATCAGGCGAAAAAATTTAAGTGATTCTACACTTCTAATTACCTTTTTAAAAAAGTGATTCTACATTTCGACCTATGTTCACGGCAAGATCTTCACGTACTTATATTATTTGAGTCAAAATAACATAATTAATATATATATATATATATATATATATAAGAATTAACGATATTATTCGAAAAAAATCCGAAAAGGTTTACTTCGTTCTCTATTTCTCTTCTTAACTTTCCTCATTGTTCTTCAAATCTCTAATATGACTTTCAAGATGTCTACAGAATAATGTATTTCCACATATTTTATTGGAATTGGCGAATACTTCAAAGTCTCTTGTTTTTCACACAGGGGTACGCCTACGTGAGCTTAGAGAAACTGGAGACCCAACGACATCTAAACTCTACGCGCGGAAAAGGAGGTTCGGGGGCACCGCCCCCGGATGGGAGTTCCGCTGCCCGATCAGCCGGCGGCTGCCCCGCTCGCCATTGACCGGGCGAGGGTTGCGCTCCCGAAACCTAAATGAGTTTGGACTTTTATTTAAGCTAGTTTGTATGGTGCGAATCAAGAGATTCTTTATTTGTTAGAGTTTTGAACTCATATATATATATATATATATATATATATATATTACTCTTATTTTAGACATGATGTTGAGCACGAAAAATAATAATAGTGAAATCTCTTTGCAGGACATAACCCTAATTAAAGATTGAACTTGAGTAAATCTATGTGTGTTCTCTATTTTTCTGCATTTTCTCTTTGTTATCTTCTACTAGTGTTCTCGAATTTCTCATCAATATTTACTCTTATATATCCATATTAGAGGAAATACAAAAATCCATTAAAACACATATTCTAGTTTAATCTCTAAAAGGAATTTGACTCGAAATAAAAACTTATCAATCATATTTTCAATGGGACTAAGAAAAATTATTTTAACCCACAATTATCATGTTTAAAATTGATATGAAGATTGTTTGTTCAATTAGTCATGTAATCAGCTAATTGTATCTCATATATCTAATTATAATTCGGCAGTTTCAAGTGATTAAATGTCAATTGAATAATTGGTGCCAAACTTAAGCTGCAAAACAAGTTAAATGCCTAACAATTTTGTGCAGGAAACGGAATTAATGGCACTACACCGAACATTGATAAGGATTGTCATTTGGCCGGCTAGCCGGTGGACAGCATCAATTCGGCAAATATTTTATGTGTTATATCCATCAGAATTCAGAGCTTTTATGATCATGGAGAGGAACCTGATTACAGCAGTCTGCACGAGGAGGTCCATGCAGCTCATTGAATAAGGCCTGGCCAACCTGTGGGATCACCCTTTCTTCTAATCAATTATATAAACAAGATATTACGAGTTAATCACAAATTATTTGTGAAAGTTTATGTTGAAGATAGTAGATGAAGATTGATCTTTTAATTTTTACTATCGTAAATTCAACTCCACGATTGGCAAAGATTACAGGGGCAGCTCCCCCCTACTCGAAGGCCGAGGGTTCGAGAGTGGAGCCATCGAAAAAATATTTTTAAGAATAATATATATAATTTATTCGTTCTATAGATAGATATATAAAAAGCAATTGTGTACTCGAATGATTTTTGTACACAAAATAGTAAAAAAGAATTTATGATAATCGTGGACGTAAAAGATTTATTTTGAATCACGTAGATTGTATGCGTATTTTTTTATGTGATTTTTATAATTTTTCTTTTTGTGTTATTCTGTTTTTTCAATTCAAAATCATGTAACGTTAAGAAGGGGTTTTTTTTATTATTATGAGTTCAAACTCATATCCTTCTCCTATAATTTCAGATGGTTCTATAAGCTAAGTAATTATTTCTTCTTCTTCTTCTTCTTCTTCTTCTTCTTCTTCTTTTGAGTAATCTAGTTAGAAACAAAACAAATATTTAAACATTTTACAACAATAACGATTCAAAAATTTAATAATGATATCTTAACATTTAAAATTTAACCTACTACTAATCCATTTTAATTATGGAAGAAGGAACATATCCGAATTGGACAATGACTTGCAACCTTGTGTGTTGTTGTCTTTTGCTTTTTTTTTCCTTTTTTGAGTTACAATCTTTTGCTTATTTGTCTTGAGAATGCTCGAAATGTTCATCCTTCATAGGCAGTTTCTCTCTTGCCTTTGAAGGAGAGAAATATAATACATTGCTCGGATACACTACAACTAGTTTATCAAAGTTAATGAAAAAAATTCCAACAAAGAAAACATTAAAAAATAATTGATTTGAACGAAGACATTCACTAGTAGAAATGGTCTATCAATTAAAATAATCATGAAAGGAAAGTAATAATTTGTTCGTCGCCCATTTTTCACTCTAGCTATTAGTTTTTTGAGCACTTTAGTTGGAAATAAAACAAACATTTAAATATTTTCCAACAATAACGATTCTAAAATTTAATAATAATATCTTATCATTTAAAGTTTGACATACTACTAATCATAGTCATTCAATGCAGTATTGTTATAAAGTGTGAAGTATTTTTTAGGTGCATTAAACTCTTTTAATTATAGAAGAAGGCTTGTTTGTCTCGAGAATCTTACACTACAACTAGTTTATCAAAGTTAATAAAATAAATAAATAAATAAAACATTAAAAATAAATCATTTGAACGACAACATTCACTATATTTACCAATAATTGACTGATTCATTTTGTATGTGAGTTAAATCTCATAAGAGATCAGACTTTGAATCTTAAATCTCGTCAAATTTCTATTAACTGATTATCCCACAATTAATTATTTATATGTATCTTATATCAAGTGTTCAATTTTTTTTAGCAAGATTTGTGCATCACATTTGTTCTTAAATGATTTGCTATTCTTTTACTACTTTTATGAATTATTAAAAATATAAATATAAAAAATGTTACTAT
Organism: Pontederia paniculata; assembly: GCA_001647135.1. NCBI lineage: Eukaryota > Viridiplantae > Streptophyta > Magnoliopsida > Commelinales > Pontederiaceae > Pontederia > Pontederia paniculata. Next base: position 5,951 of record LTAE01001656.1, on the reverse strand, counting down.
TTTTATCGACTTAAATTTTTAAGATTGTCGATAATATATCTAATTTAATATGGTGTCAGAGTTATATGTTATAAGTTCAAATATTATCGTTGTTCGTATTAAGAATTATTATTTTTATTAATTGTCCATGGGCGGCACACACATGAGAGATGATAACACATCTAATTTAACATCAATCTCAACAAAAATTATGGAATTAACTTTAATATATTTCATTTATCATTTTAATATTCTTAAACTGAAGGCAATTATCTCACACGAAGCTAATGAGTGCACTAATCACAAATTTGAGTCTTTGATATCACCCCTAAGTAGCAAGTCTAACTATAACATATCCAATTTTCTTTTAGAACTTTTATGTTCTTGGCATGAATAAACCTCAAAATTTATTTAAATGAGAAAAAAATGCTTACTGATTCATCTCAACTTCGTTATCAATAATTGATTTCGTTATTTTTAAATTGATATAAACAAACATGAAATAAATGTAAGCTGATAAAATCAAAACATTATGTACAATAATTTCACGTAAATGGTATGCTTTGGAGCGAAGGCTATACAAATAGGAGAAGAGTGAAGACGGCCAAAATGATCCAAGACAAGCAAAGCAACACTACTTGTTCGTCCTCGAGGGCAAGTACCGCAGCAAATGCCTGGTCGTGTGGCCGCCGGCACCGGCGGCCGCGTTCGCGCCTCGGCCTTCCTCCGTTCTGCTCTCCCGGTCGCAGTAGCTGACGCCGGACATGGAGTCGATGCCCTTGTACCTCCCGTTGCTCAGATCGTAGCACAACCCCTTGTTGTTGTGAAGCCTGAGCTTTCTTCCCATCTTCCACAGCATCTCCCTGCTGAACGGGACAGACCCCGTGAGCTCGTTATCGTTCAGCCTCAGTTCGCTCAGCCTGTTCAGCTTCCGGAAGCTCTCAGGTATGGTGCCGTTGAGCTGGTTGCCGTCGAGGTGAAGAATCCGGAGGCTCGTCAGTTCGGCAATCGACGCCGGCACGGTTCCTCGCAGGCCATTGTTGGATAGTATCAACGTGTTCAGCTGCTTCAGCCCTGCGAAGCCTTCGGCCGGAAAAGTTGCAGAGCCCATGCAGTTGTCGTTGAGGAGTAACGCTCTCAAGGAGGCCAACGTGAGGGGAGAGCTCGGAAGGGGCGCGAGCAGCCGGTTATGGCTCAGGTCGAGCAGAATTAGATCATTCAGACTGCTGAAGGAGTCGGGAATCAGGCCGCCGATGCGGTTCCTGCTCAAGTCCATTTTGACGAGGTTGCTGCACCGGCCGAAGGACGCCGGAATCTGTCCTCGGAGGCTGTTATGGCTGAGGTCCATGACTGTCAAAGCCGGAAGGTTGAGGTCGGGCAGGGGACCGCTGAGCTGGTTGTAGCTCAGGTCCAACAGATGGAGTCGAGTTAGCCGCCGGAGAGACGAGGGAATGGGAGAGCTCAGGCCGTTGCCGTGGAGATCGAGCACCTTGAGCGAAGTTAGATTGCCGAGCTCGACGGGGATCGCCCCGGTGTGACCGTTCTCGCGGAGGACGAGCGCCCGGAGCGTGGCGCCCAGGCGGCCGAGGAAGGCGGGGATGGGGCACCGGCGGTTGTTGGCGAAGCAGCCGTAGAAGAAGAGGGATCGCAGGTGCGGGAGGTCGAGGACGGCGGGGGAGAGGAAGGCGCGGTCCGGATCGCACGTCGGGAAGGCGGTGTCGTCCGAGAGAGCGCCGAAGGCGAGGGACACGATGTGGTACACGTCGTCCTCGTCGGGCATGCACTCGATCCCGTGCCACCGGCCGCGGCACACGTCCGGGATGGACGTGGCCCAGGCGTTGCCAGTGGCCTCCATGATCTGGTAGACCGCCCGTTGCTCCCGCGGGTCGGTCTTCGCGCGGTCGGAGAAGCCCGTCTGAGGGGCGTCGACCAAGGCCGACGAGTCCGGCAGCACGACGGTGAACTCGGACGAGGAGAGGGGGAGGAGAGAAGACATGAGGATCAGTACGAGGCACAAGAAGGCGGCCATGGACGATGGAGAGAGGACGTGACCGTTTGAGGAATGGAGGGAAAGGATCATGTCACTATTTATATGGCAATGGTTCGGATTTAGTGCAAGAATTTAGTGCGGTCACGGGAAGGAGGAGGGGGAATGAAGTGTTGGATTTGGGTGCATTTAATTGGCTTCACGGGAATGTCCCATGTAATATTACTTCCCCATTGAGTAGCACTAAAAGTGATCTAATTAAAGTGTCCTATCGAGATGCACTTGTGGATTACTATATTTTATGTGTCGAAATGATAATATATGTATTCCGAAGAAAATTGAATAAGTCAAGGTTTTGGCGGAGTGACAAGAAGCTCATCCTTGTTTAAAATTTTTTTGATATATAAATTAAGTTTGGTGGGCATACCTGATTAATAGAGGTGTGTCCCGTAAGAGATCGGGAGCTAATAGCTCCGAGTTCGAGCTGTGAAATTGTTAATTTGGTTAGAGTAATATTGTTCTGCTCTTTGTCTCGACTCCGGATTAGTTAGGTCTTAATAATCCTAGACACTGAACCCCCGAGCGAATATCAGAAATTTTTTTTTTGATATATAAATTTTTTATTAGAAGTTTCACCCATCATAATCAGGTGTTCGATTCGAAACGATATAAATTAATCGAATGCTAATAGTTTCAGATATTACGAGGTAACAAAATTTTTTTGAATTAGATTAAGGATTGGATCATATTAAGAAAGAATCAATATAAAATAGATAGATTAATAAAAATCTCGGTCTTGGATGCGAGATTACTGTGTGTTTACAGGGGTTGGTAATAGTAGCTGGTGGGAAGAAGTTTCTGATAGTTTGGCACTTGAATCCTCACAGAAGGACAGAAGGCTAGTCATAAATGTGCCTGGCTTTTCAGAACACTGATATATGAAGACACAGAGAGAAGTAATGGCGTCATCTCGTGCAGCCACAAATATATTTAGCATTTATAGGCAGGCCTTCTGTTCTGTGTGAATAAACTTCATTAGATAATTACAAGATATCTCCCTATAAATCTGGTTCTTCTCCAAAGTACTGACCTTAAGGATACTTGTAATGATACTGAAAACTAAATGGGAGAGAAAGAGAGGATCAAGGCTTCCTTTAAACCAACATTTCTTGCAAGGAGTATTATTTATGTATGGAATAACAACAAGAATCACCAAAAGCAGCATACGATCACTGTAATGGTGATTTTTTTTGCTGAAACAAAGTCTGATTCTTGTCTTTGATGTCAAATGATCTTATTAGTGAACTGCTCATGGAAACATGCACTGTCCCTTGAGAAGAACGTGGATCCAGCAACCTGTCTTGCCCCTGGAAGATTAGATGTCCATTTGTATGATCATAAGACTAATTCTTGACCAGAAGAGCTATTTTATACAGTTCGGTTATCATATTTAAGAAGTCGAGTTACTTTTAGCTCCCTCCTAACAGTGAAAAGTTTAAACTCAACAACAGGTTTAATACATTTACCAGCTCAACCAACCAACTCCTATTTTTTTTTTTTAACTCAAAACTATATGTTTCAGTTCACATGGCATGGATCGGATCGCTCATCTACATGATTGGGTTGAGCAGAAGCTGTAGATTCTTAACTGCAAGGAGAGTGCCATCTCTATATACAGCTTTCAAAACCTCAGAATAAAATGACAGTGTTCAACAACTAGGATTAAGATGATAAACATAACAGCTTCTAACCTTGAATCAGATTAAGAAAGGATCATGATACAATCCACAGTTGGTAATCCAGTAGGCATATTTCGTCAGCTGATAAATGCTGTAATATATCACAACCATTTTTGTATTTATAATTTTCTTCAGGAAATGACAAAGTCTTATCTAGTGGTTCCACACTCTCCTCCCACCTATGGGCTCTGTAACACAAGGCCAGCATACTACTTTTACAATTAGAAAAGTTTTTTTATATTTTTTTTTCTTGTTATTTTGAACATTCCAATGAGAAGATATCATTGTTACAAGCCATCAGACTACATGATCCAAAAATGTGTGCAGAAATCTGTCCTAACAGCACATCCAATAATGCATATGCTGAATCAAGAAATCAGCCCAGAAAGATATGAAATCTTTGAGCTACCTTGAACTCAATAATTGATGGAGGAGAGCCATCCAAGGGACTTCAAAATCTAGCTGTTATTGTGACTTGAAATATTATACCCTATACTCAAAATTGAAAAAAAAAATTGAGAGAGAAAAAAAAAGAAATCTGTGACGATAGCGGAGGGCTTGAGTTATATGATGTACTCTCTTCTTCTAACATAGTGAAAACTCTTTGGTGACGACTTCCTTTACCCGTGGATGTTTCTCTTTTGTTCATATTGATCAAGAGAATTTTACCACGTTAAAAATTTGTGTGTCAATCTTTCTTTTTCATTTTATTCGTTGTTTTGATTCTTGGTCAATCCCTCGCCCTATATATTCTCCACACTAGCCGATGAGAAGCTGCTAACTGCCAACATGCAATAGACTGTGTAGGGCTCTCCATCAACTGAAAGATGTCTTTAACAGTCACAGTGTTAAGCTAAATGCCATCTGTAGCCAAACAAAATATGCTATGTAGGCCTTACAGAAACATTGCCTGCATCAATGAACTCTATGATCCAACAATTGATTCATATGGAGATCCAAGAAAGTATTCAATCTTCCAGTCATAATGTGATACTACACTTCAGGTGAACAACAACAGCATGGCACAATGAACAAGCCCCATACAACAGTAACATTTTTACATGAAACAGAGAGCATCAATCACTCTGAACCAGTAAAAAATTGTTTACAGTGATTTGAGCATGAAACTTCACTCACATAAGAGCTAACACAAAAGTTTTCCGGCAGAAACCAGTGCCCACTGCCGGCGGCTGGGCAGAGGACCACGGAAAGGGCCTTCATCCATGGGTGTTAACAGCTTCCCAGACCAAGTTCTTCGGCACGGGGCTCGTCAAGTCCCGAGCTTGCAGTGCGGCGGCCCTCAGAGTCTTGAAGGTTAACACGTTCGCCCCCCAGAAGGACGCGCTCGAGTGCGGCAGCTTGTGCTTCTTGCAGAGCTCCCTCACGAACGGCGAAACCTTCCGGAGGTGGCACCTCGGCAGGCGGGGGAAGAGGTGGTGTTCGATCTGGAACTGGAGCCCGCCGTGGAACCAATCCATCCATGGCGAGCAGGAGATGTCGAGCGACCCGACGGTCTGCTTCTCGAACCAGTCGTTGCCGCGCGGCGGGCCGACGTAGACGCTGGACGAGAAGTGGTTGAGGCAGAACTGGACGTGCTGAACGCCGGTGACCGCGAAGCTGGCGACGACGAACATGATCCTTTCCGGCCAATTGGGCAAGCAGGAGACGAACAGCGGGTACCAGACCCAGAAGAAGGACACGCCGGCGATCTCCAGCAGCCTGTCCGGCACCCGCTTCCTCGAGAGCAGTAGCAGTATGGACTGCGCGAAGAGGTTGATCCTGGCGAAGCACATGACCGGGTAGAACGTCAAGTGCTGGTAGCTGACGAGCAACCGGGACACAGTATCGAAGTCCATCTTGCGCTCGTAGAAGTAGGACGTGAGCGAGCCGAACAGCTCGCCGGAGACGGCGAAGAACGGCATGTGCTGGAGGTCCGGGTCGAACTCGAGACTGTTGCAGGCTATGTGGTGTGCGTTGTGGTTGCGCTTCCACCAGGCGATGCTGACGCCGGAGAGGCAGTTCCCGCACAGGAACTGCGCCAACCGGTTGAGGCCGGAATCCCGGGCGATCTTGTAGTGGCTGGAATCGTGCCCCATCCAGCCGGACTGGATCCAGAGGCAGCCCATCATAACGCCGGAGGCGAGATGGACGAGGGGGCTGTCCGAGAGGAGGACGCCGCAAACGGCGGCGACGAAGAGAATGGCGATGGAGTAGAGGGTGACGGCGGCGACGCGGCCCTTGTCGTC
>LTAE01001655.1:0-49415 GCA_001647135.1 Pontederia paniculata | reverse complement strand
ATATATATATATACGCGGAAAGTTGAATGATCATTTGTGTAACTTACTCGAGTTCACAAGGACCACGTAGCTTGCATAGAATGCACATCAATGGTGAAAAAAATCATCTAACTTAAAAATCTTGACCGACATGATCATTTGACTAAGTATAGTCAATTACCAAATTAATTCACTTTTGTGAGTGCCTCAAAAATATTTTCTCTCTCATCCATGTCTATCCACACTATTATATAATTATTCAATCCTTCAAGTCATTAATAAATTAACAAAATAATAATAACTTAATAAAAAAGTATTTAAAATAAAAATATTCGACGATGAGGGATGATGAGGCCGTTACTCCCTCCCCCTCTCTGCTCTCCCTTGTAGGGGGGAGTGTTGGTGCGTCACCAATATGGTCATCGTTACCACATACAACGTGATCTCGGATGAGGCTATGGAATGACATTGACACGCTATTACGTTACCTTCAAAATGTTGTAATGGTGCGAGCTGACGGCAAGTGAAGAACCATCTGTCACCTTAAGTCCGAGTTGCACGTGAACAATAAGGTGACAACGTGATATATGGGTAACAGTCGACAACGTGATCACTAGGGGCGCGACAAGGGTAGGATCCATTGAGTTGCATCTTGTACTTATATAAATAGCTTCAAATCGAAACTCAACACTCACCAGTTGGGAGCCCCAAATTTTATACTATTGTTTTTACATCAAGTAACTAGAATGAATTATGAGCACTATCTGATTTATCAATAGATAGACAATTCATAGGGTATAAATGAGATTTCAAGCAAAGTACCTATTAGATGATACACTTGAAAAGTACAAAATAAGATTGGTTGTCAAGGGTTATACTAAAAAAACTTGGTATAAACTTTTAGAAAATTTATTCTCCGATGGCTAAGTTTGGGGTCGATTAGGATGAACTTACCGATAATTGCATATGTGGATTTAGAATTATTCCAAATGGATGTCAAAACTACATTTCTCAATGGAGAATTGAGTGAAAACATATATATGCAATAACATGAAGGTTTTGTGGTGACAAGTCATGAGAATAAGATGTATAAATTGAGAAATTTATTTTATAACTTATAATCATCTTGTAGAGGATACTTGAAGTTTCATAGGATGATAGTCCAATTTAAATTCAAATCGAACAAATTAGATCATTATGTGTTCATCAAGAATAGGGTGAGCAGTTTTATGATATTAGCAATATATGTGGATGATATCATGTTCACTGAAAATGATGTCACGATACTCGACGAAGTGAAAACAAGGTTGAGTAAGAAATTTGAAATTAAATACACGGGAGAAGCATCTTATGTACTTATGTTTCAAATTATACGGGCAGAAGCTCAAGGACATTGAGCTTAAGTCATAAACACTATATAAATAAGATATTAAAGAGGATGCATAATTATAGTCTAACACCTACATCATTTGTGACTGTGAAAAGATTTAGTAAAAGACAATGTCCTAATATATGATAAAAATTCTTAAAGGAATCCTATACACAAGCAGCAGATAATTTGATGTCTGTAATGTTTTGTACGACACATGTTTTGGCTTTTACTGTAAGCTTGGTAAGTAAATTTCAAAGTGATCCTAAAAAGATCCACCGAGAGACAATAAAGAAGATACTTCGATATCTGAAATGTATTGTACATTTGATATTGACATATTATGCGAATACACTTGAAGTTGTAGGTTATTCGGATACAAATTTTGAAGAAAATATAAATGATCGAAAATCTACATACTTATTCATATCGGTTGGAGAAGTCATTTTTTGGGTAGTAAGAAATAAGGGTGTGTGGATAGAGACAGGTTGAGTACATTGCTTGTAGTATAACAATCATCCATGGAGTCTGGTTTAGATATTTTCTTTTAGAACTAAAGCTCGGTTTGATCAAATGATCAATTCAGATGTACTGTGACAATCAAGTTGCGATAAACTTGATTGATAATGGAACCAATATTTCAAAAGGTAAACATATTGAGATAGAGTACCACTATATTCAAAATATAGTGGAAGAAAAGAAGTGACACTAACTTACGTGCCTACAAGTGATATACTTGTTGATTCTCTTATAAAAGAAATTTTAGATGGTATATTCATAAAAAATGTTGGTTTGATGTGACTTAGAAATAATTGAGCCAACACGAAAATTCACGAAAAAGTGAACTTCGATATAACATCTCCAATTGTAGTACAATGAGTATTAAGGTTGTATTCACATCTCACGAACAGTGGGAGTAGCAAAGATGCATGATCTCATTGATCAACTAAGAGATGGTGGTGTGCGCTATCTCACACAACACGATCACTGAATGAGGCCATTTAATGGTATTAACACATTTTTATGTTACCTTCGAAATGTTGTAATTGTGTGAGATGGCGGCAAGCGAGAACCAACTATCATCTTGAGCACGAATTGCACATGAACAATAAGGTGATATCCCTGGTTGGTAATAGTGGGAACAATACANATATATATATATACGCGGAAAGTTGAATGATCATTTGTGTAACTTACTCGAGTTCACAAGGACCACGTAGCTTGCATAGAATGCACATCAATGGTGAAAAAAATCATCTAACTTAAAAATCTTGACCGACATGATCATTTGACTAAGTATAGTCAATTACCAAATTAATTCACTTTTGTGAGTGCCTCAAAAATATTTTCTCTCTCATCCATGTCTATCCACACTATTATATAATTATTCAATCCTTCAAGTCATTAATAAATTAACAAAATAATAATAACTTAATAAAAAAGTATTTAAAATAAAAATATTCGACGATGAGGGATGATGAGGCCGTTACTCCCTCCCCCTCTCTGCTCTCCCTTGTAGGGGGGAGTGTTGGTGCGTCACCAATATGGTCATCGTTACCACATACAACGTGATCTCGGATGAGGCTATGGAATGACATTGACACGCTATTACGTTACCTTCAAAATGTTGTAATGGTGCGAGCTGACGGCAAGTGAAGAACCATCTGTCACCTTAAGTCCGAGTTGCACGTGAACAATAAGGTGACAACGTGATATATGGGTAACAGTCGACAACGTGATCACTAGGGGCGCGACAAGGGTAGGATCCATTGAGTTGCATCTTGTACTTATATAAATAGCTTCAAATCGAAACTCAACACTCACCAGTTGGGAGCCCCAAATTTTATACTATTGTTTTTACATCAAGTAACTAGAATGAATTATGAGCACTATCTGATTTATCAATAGATAGACAATTCATAGGGTATAAATGAGATTTCAAGCAAAGTACCTATTAGATGATACACTTGAAAAGTACAAAATAAGATTGGTTGTCAAGGGTTATACTAAAAAAACTTGGTATAAACTTTTAGAAAATTTATTCTCCGATGGCTAAGTTTGGGGTCGATTAGGATGAACTTACCGATAATTGCATATGTGGATTTAGAATTATTCCAAATGGATGTCAAAACTACATTTCTCAATGGAGAATTGAGTGAAAACATATATATGCAATAACATGAAGGTTTTGTGGTGACAAGTCATGAGAATAAGATGTATAAATTGAGAAATTTATTTTATAACTTATAATCATCTTGTAGAGGATACTTGAAGTTTCATAGGATGATAGTCCAATTTAAATTCAAATCGAACAAATTAGATCATTATGTGTTCATCAAGAATAGGGTGAGCAGTTTTATGATATTAGCAATATATGTGGATGATATCATGTTCACTGAAAATGATGTCACGATACTCGACGAAGTGAAAACAAGGTTGAGTAAGAAATTTGAAATTAAATACACGGGAGAAGCATCTTATGTACTTATGTTTCAAATTATACGGGCAGAAGCTCAAGGACATTGAGCTTAAGTCATAAACACTATATAAATAAGATATTAAAGAGGATGCATAATTATAGTCTAACACCTACATCATTTGTGACTGTGAAAAGATTTAGTAAAAGACAATGTCCTAATATATGATAAAAATTCTTAAAGGAATCCTATACACAAGCAGCAGATAATTTGATGTCTGTAATGTTTTGTACGACACATGTTTTGGCTTTTACTGTAAGCTTGGTAAGTAAATTTCAAAGTGATCCTAAAAAGATCCACCGAGAGACAATAAAGAAGATACTTCGATATCTGAAATGTATTGTACATTTGATATTGACATATTATGCGAATACACTTGAAGTTGTAGGTTATTCGGATACAAATTTTGAAGAAAATATAAATGATCGAAAATCTACATACTTATTCATATCGGTTGGAGAAGTCATTTTTTGGGTAGTAAGAAATAAGGGTGTGTGGATAGAGACAGGTTGAGTACATTGCTTGTAGTATAACAATCATCCATGGAGTCTGGTTTAGATATTTTCTTTTAGAACTAAAGCTCGGTTTGATCAAATGATCAATTCAGATGTACTGTGACAATCAAGTTGCGATAAACTTGATTGATAATGGAACCAATATTTCAAAAGGTAAACATATTGAGATAGAGTACCACTATATTCAAAATATAGTGGAAGAAAAGAAGTGACACTAACTTACGTGCCTACAAGTGATATACTTGTTGATTCTCTTATAAAAGAAATTTTAGATGGTATATTCATAAAAAATGTTGGTTTGATGTGACTTAGAAATAATTGAGCCAACACGAAAATTCACGAAAAAGTGAACTTCGATATAACATCTCCAATTGTAGTACAATGAGTATTAAGGTTGTATTCACATCTCACGAACAGTGGGAGTAGCAAAGATGCATGATCTCATTGATCAACTAAGAGATGGTGGTGTGCGCTATCTCACACAACACGATCACTGAATGAGGCCATTTAATGGTATTAACACATTTTTATGTTACCTTCGAAATGTTGTAATTGTGTGAGATGGCGGCAAGCGAGAACCAACTATCATCTTGAGCACGAATTGCACATGAACAATAAGGTGATATCCCTGGTTGGTAATAGTGGGAACAATACACAACGTGATATACGGGTAGCAGTCGACAACGTGATCACTTAGGGCGCGAGAGGGATAGGACTCCGCTGAGTTGCATCTTGCGCCTATATAAAGTGCTTTAAATTAAAGCTCAAAACTCACGAGTTAGGAGTAAGGATGAGCATAATTATGTGTGGATCGGGAATGAGATCATCCCAATCATAATCCAATTTTTATCGGAAAAAGAACATAAGTCTCTTTCTCGGTCCGGTTACAATTGCGATGGTCCCAGTTTGATCGAGAATTAGATCAAAATATATCGTTTATCTTAAATTATTTCTAAAAATATTTAAATATAAAAATAAATTGTCATATTTATAACACATAATAAAATTATATGTACCGAACTTTATAGACATATAATTACATTACCAAATATGATAAGCTAATATTATTATAATCAAATAATTGAATACATACTTATCGAAAAAGTAATAATAATTGAATAAATGATATAAATATTACTATTTCTATTGTAAAGAATACCGGGTCGGATCAATCGGGGATTTGATTTATATCAGATTTTTTAAAGCTTGACATGATTCTGACACAATATTATCAGTCCAAAAAAATCTAAAAAATTGGATCGATTATTATCGGGATGATCGGATTTTCAATTTCGTGCTTACCTCTAGTTAAGAGCCCCGAATCCTATAATAGATTTTTTAAAGAGGATGAGAGGAGAGCGACACTCTCATGTCTTCTTTGCTCGCATGACAAGGGAGACACAGGGGTGGCACAGGAGTGAGGAGGAAGGGGGTCTCTCTCTCTCCTGGCAACGAGGAGCCAATGGCCTCTCATCATCGGAAAGGACGACAGTGTTACTATACTTTTCTAAAGTATTTTTGTATTAAGTTATTATTATTTTTATTACTGATGTGGATGAGAGAAATTTTTAATAATGAATGTCTGACATAATTTGGAAGAGAGAAAAATATCATCAACGTAAATGAGTTAACTTCAAAATCGATGATAGTCGAACAAAATAATTGCACTTATAAAAATCTCTAAGGTTGCGTTCGCTATATTGCTATTGCACATTATTTGACAATGTACATTTCCTAAATAGCAATATTTGACAATGTACATTTCCTATCAGAAAGATTGCCACTTATTAAATTGTCGATAATGTACATTACCTTATTTAGTATATATAGGTAATGTGTCTGGCAATCTTTGTTATCTTATTTCTTATGTAAAATAATTAATAAATAATGTACATTTTTTATTAAAATATCCTTAATTTTTTTACTAAAATACTCTTGAATGAAATAGTTATGTTTACAAATTTATATAAATTTAATTGAATTATTTGAATTAATTATTATACTAATTAATAAAATATTATATTAATTTAATTTGATTATTTTTATCATCTATTTAAATAAAATTCTAAAGGACGAATGTGAAAAAAAATTATAGAAGATTGTCACTTGAGTGACAATCTGGATTGCCCTCTCTCATGGGCAATTCAGATTGTCACTTCACAAGCAATCTGCATTGCCTATCAACATAGATTACATACAAAATTAAAACAAGTGAACGAGGCAATGTGATGGACCCAAATAATTTAATACAACATTATCAGCAATGTGAAAATATTACCTCTACAGAAACGCCACCTAAGTTCGATTACCAAAAAATTCACTTATTATTTAAGAAAATGTGAAATTGGATGAGTATTTGTTTAACTTGACGGTTTGTTTAGAAAATGAAATGTTAATATAACTTTTCTTTCAAAGAAGAGTTTTATATAATAAAAGATAATTTCATCTTGTTAGTTTTATTATTATTACAGTACTAATGTTATGGAAAGTTGTTGCTGTTAAGCAAGCAAGAAAAATGTCTCTCTCTCTCACACACACACTAAAAACCCCCGATAAATATCATTGACAACACAAAGAACCCTCTCCCCGCCGCATCCCATGGACCCCCACCACCAGACGCGGTCGATCGACGCCGACCGCTCCGCCAGGCTGCCGCCGATCCAGCCCTCCTCCCCCCGCCACTTCTTCTCGGCGGCCATGGCTGCTAGTCCCGGTGCCGCCTCCCACCGGCGGATCGCCATCGCCGTCGATCTCAGCGACGAGAGCGCCTACGCCGTGAAGTGGGCCGTACAGAACTACCTCCGGCCCGGAGACGCCGTCATCCTCCTCCACGTCAGGCCCACCTCCGTTCTCTACGGCGCCGACTGGGGCGCTATCGACCTTTCCGTCTCCACCGCCGTTGACGCGGGCGGCAGTCCGGACTCGGAGGAGTCGCAACAGAAGCTGGAGGAGGACTTCGACGCCTTCACGGTGACCAAGGCACAGGACCTCGCGCAGCCGCTGGTGGAGACGCATATCCCTTTCAAAATTCATATTGTCAAGGACCACGACATGAAGGAGAGGCTGTGCCTCGAGGTAGAGCGTCTTGGCCTCAGCGCCGTGATCATGGGGAGTAGGGGCTTTGGCGCCTCCAGGAGTAGTAGTAAGAGTGGGCTCGGGAGCGTCAGCGACTACTGCGTGCATCACTGCGTTTGCCCTGTCGTCGTCGTTCGCTATCCCGATGACGGAGCTGGTTCGGGAGCTGCCGCTGCTTTTGACCATGGCTCTGCGGTCGCTTCCGATAAGACACCGCAGCTTCACACTGTCCCGGAGGAGGAACAGGTGTACCACGTCGCTGCAGATAAAACCAAAGGTTTGAGCTTTTTCCCTGTTCTACTCTGTATGAAAAGATAATTCCATGATAAATAATGGTCGCTAGTTCCGATCAATATGGTGACATTGCATTTGCTTATGAATTTTCTCTTCTTTGCCACGGGAATTTTTATATTACTAGAAATGATTTGTAGGGTTCGCGGTATTTAGGTGATGAAAAAGCTAATTACAAGTGGTAGTTCATTGATTGAGCTGAGATTAGTTAAGGATCGAGTAAAAGAACACTGTAAATATGAGTTCTTTTTAATTTGTCACTTTAACATTTTTCTAGGGTAATTTGTCACTATTAACATGAAGTAAATAATAATTTGAAGTTATTAACAAAAAGTAAAATAAAACATGCAATTTGCCCTTTGGTACATTTTTTATTTTATTTGTTTGAGGAGATCCCCTTGGTACTTATGCCATCAAGATTGCTTATGTGGAGACTTAGAAAGTTTGCATAATTTCATCAACAAAAAGATATTAGAATGTTTCGACGAAAAAATATATTCGAATACTGACATCAAGCTTGATAAGTTTTTTTTAGCATAATGGTGCTTGGTTTGTCTTACACTGAAAGATGTCATCTTGTTGAGGTGAAGAACCATTAATAGTTCAATAGGAACCTAGTTCGGAGGTAACTCGAGTCCATATCTGTTTAGAAATTGCAACAGTCAACTTTATGTTCCCAGAATATACAAGAGGCTATTTTTTTTTGCCAATTCTAGTTGTCATCTTTTGCTTTGTACAAGAGGTCGCAACCACAGAATGTACCAGCTCTAAAACGATGTCATCCGAAACAATTTCCTACATTCATTAAAGTACTCCTTACTGAATCACTCCCAGCAGATCAGAATCATCATATTTGTGATAGCTGTTGCAGTAATTTTCCTTAAGTTTCAATGAAGTGTCATAACATTAAGAAGATGATTAGGATGAAGACCTTAGGATTTGAAGTTTTTTATTTATCTTTACGTGTTTCATATAGTTCCTTAGCCAGTATCTTGATGGCATCATATCTTCACTGTGAAGCCAGATTCTGCAAGAACATTTATTGTTTGGAACTCCCTTGTTGTTTGCATCCAGGCATTCAGCACGACGATCAGGAATTATGGGTGTTGGAATTATAATATGTTAGAATGACATTGATGATAGCCTTGCCTTTTATATTCCCGACTAGATTCGACTAGATTCTTTATGTTATGAAATAAGCCTTAACAATCTTTTTAAAAAAAATTAACACAATCATGTAAACTTTGGTGTATGCATGCCTGATGTTTACCCATTTCTTTACTTTTTAAGTTTATATTGCTGTTGTTGAAAATTCGATTCAGTAATTAATGAAACTGAGGTATTATGCTGTTTAGTTATATATTTGTCACCTATGCTTCACCTTTTACTGAATTGCATCTTGGTTGGTTCTGTAAATTGATCTGTGATTCAATATTCTACTTCACAGATCTAATTTTTTGTTTTGTCTTCTTGTTTAGTTCATTTCTTAGATCTATACCCTTGGTTTTTGACAAGCAGTCCATTTTGATGTCAAATGTCACCAGCTAGCTCATTTATCCCTCCTTTATCTCTTATCTCTGTTTATCGAATTTCGGTGTACAACATCCACTTTCATTTTTATTTTAATGTCTGTGTTTCATAGAGTAATTCATCTGAAGCCATGACATAAGGATTAACTTAATGACAGTGGTGATGAGGCAGATTCATAAATGAAAATGAGATATATCGGAAGCACGAAAGGTAGGTGACAAAACAAAGAATCCTAAATTAGGTCTATGATTAAGTTAAAAAAAACACTATGTTTTTCTTTATGAGAAAAAAAAACATTAAGAAACTTCATCAACAAAATGATGAGACTTTTAGTAATTTTCTGTTACCTCCCCTTTTTGACCATGGAGACTTAAAAGGACATGATTTCCCTAGAATAAATGCAGTTAATATCGATGGAACAAAGAAATTTGTGGGAAAGGAGAACCCATTTATTTTGAATGACAAAAATATATCTTCATCATAAATTATAAAAGGGAGGAATGGGGACTCGGTTTCCTATGCTGGAAGGATGCTATGCACATAGGCATCTGCATGAACACTTGCAATAAGTAAAATCAAGAACATTGTTACCTGGAAAACATACATGTGGGAAATGAAGAAGTTGGACATTTATTGTGGAGCTTGGTGAGCCTTTAAGCTTACGAGATGAATACATATACATATATATACATATATATATATATATAATATTTCATATCGGTCTGTCAATGACGTGTATTGTTTCAATGTCATGGACATTCTTCTCTCGTAGGGAAAATTCCCATGGGCTTCTTTTTTTTCCTTTAGTCTTCTTTTATATCTTTCGATTTTAGGAAGTGAAGTGTGCCACCTCACCCAAATCTTGATATTCTTTGGGAGGAATTCATGTGTTTATATTCCTTCATGAATCATGAATCATGATATTCATGTTTTGACATTTAGTATTTCTGACCTTATGGTTTCTGCAATCTGCTCTTTCGATTCGATATATGTTACTTTTATTTAGATGTCAATGGATATGTTGAATCACTTCATGATCTAACATGCAATTCTTTTTTGGATATTATGTCATCTCGTACACATCTTTTGAACTTTTGAGTTCTCAAATGTGACCATTCCTGGTAATTCTTTATGCAGATGCTTGAGAAGTCTGAAATAATGCTGCAGCCTAAAGTCCATCTTACATCGTGGTAAGTAATATGTGCACCTTTCTTTAGAAGGAAAACTTCCGTTGGTACTTACTCTTGTTGTTTCTTTAGTCGTCCCATTGAATATTTCCCAGTATGCTATCATGACAGCTTGGTTGACAAGTAGATTCATAAGCAACCTTTTGCTCTTATCTAACTTTTTTGTCCAACCCTCTCAAATAAAGAAAAAAAAATCTTTTTGGCCGACCCTGTTCCTGGACTTCACTAATTGTTTTTCTTCTGAGCTTGGGAAGGGGCTTAGTAACTAATAAGAATCATCAATCCAGAAGCTGACATGTCGTTTCCCTTTGGGATGGGTAGAAAATTCTCTATTCCAAATCTAATCTGATCACATGCTGATATTTTTTTTTTTTGATAAGTGATCACATTGATCTGGATGTCCATCGACATTGCAGAGAAGACCATATACATATTTGGGGCGGGGGGAAGCTCTCTCTAATTTTTTATTCAAGTGTTTTAATCCATACAAGTAAAAATCCCCTTTCTATTTATATCAATACACTTCTTCGTTGTAGTCAGCAAAAAGTATCTTGTGGAACCAGTTAGAAGATGCAGTTTATCACATTGCTACAAGTACAATGGAATACTGCCACAATAATAACCGAAACTCAAAAACACAGCTCTATGTAACACTAAATAGATTCTGAACTTATTTTCAGCAAAATAAGTTATTTTCCGTTAGGCGCTCTCATATTTCTCTTCTTTTTTTCTAGCATTCCTATGTTTATACCCAGATAAAGGAGGAGGGTTGTGTTAGACCTCGACAGCCAACGTAAAACCTCGTCGAATCTCATGAACATGGATCAATGAGCGCAATGACGTCGTATGATCCATGTAGCCGACCCCACCTAGTGGGATAAGGATTTATTGTTGTTGTTGTTGTTTGTCGAGATGAATAATTGCCTCCGTGAGATCATTTCTGCATTTTAACTTGGAATTTGGTGTTAAAGCTCATGTTTGGTATTAAATTTCTTATCAGGTATCAAATTTCCGTATGCGGCCGAAATGCTCAGAGTTTCCCGATGGTGGATTTGCTATGTAGTTAATGTATATTTGTTTCTTACTGCTGTGTTGTTTTAATAGGTTATCAAGTAGTGGCTTACCCTATAGGCTCTTTTGAATCTGTATCCCTGTTACAACTTTTTAGTCTTTTGAATTCCTCCTGTGTAATCTGCGCTTTTAATCCTGCTAGCATGGGTTGAATCCAATGACATATTACAGTGCAGTGTACAAGTTAAATTTTAAGATCTGTATTTCTTGAGCTCGGTTCAAATGGGAAAACTATGAAGAACTGGACTTCGGCAAGAAAACTCAAATATTGCATCTTCATCTCCTAAAATATTAGATTGGGAACTCAACGTGACATGGCATCTACATGGATCATTCTCCTAGAAGTGAATCAAGTGAACTCACACAACATTTCAGTTTAAATTATATGCCCAACGGATTTGTAAGTTTGGAGTATAAAATGCTAATTTTTCTATCTTAAGTTGGATAATGCAAACGATGAACTATATTAATCAAAAGACGGAAGCAACTAAATTGTATTGAAAATTAGTGTCTTCAACTTTTTTCATGTAGTTGAATGTGAAATTAGGATGGCGGTGGTACGTTATTTTGGTGTAGCTAAATTGAAAAGTTAAATTTTAGAATTTGATTGTAATTTTATAGTGAACTTTTGAAATACTTAAGAATCTCATATTTTAAATTTTTAATTTGAAAATATTATTTTCTCAAACTAAGATCTCCAATTTTAAATATTTTTTAACACGAAAAAACATTTATCAAACCGTTTTCGTCCCCACTGATATAACTTTCATTTCTATTATTTTTATTGTTCTTTATTCATTGTGCTATTTTTTTTATTGAATTTCCTGTTGAAAGATGAGTGAGTTGTAAAATTAATTTGTCTCACTGACCATAATAAAAGAAATAAAAGGAAATAGCCCGTCGAATATGCGTTTGCAAAACCTAATAAACTATAGTAGGTCCCCAACCAAGAGGACATTTAACTCATTTTTTATTCCGAAATTATCAAAAAAGGCAATAGTAAATGCATAATACTTTTTTTCCTAAATTTATAAAAACTTAAATAAGTAGTATATATTGCTTATTTATTAGAAGAAAATAAAGTGCAGTTTTATAATATTAAGTAGTCCTCAACTTTATTTTGAGAAGAAGTATTCAATTTCTTGATCTAGACTCAAAACCACAAAAAGATAAAAATAACTTAATATTTAAATTTGTTAATTTTTAAAAATAGAAAACTTTATTTAATACAAATAGGTGTAAATTCCTATGTCACCAAAGCCCACCTCGTTCTCTCGCTTTGCTCGCGACGCTCCTTGCTCATGGAGTGATATATTAAAAAAATTCCTGATTGAAATTGAATCAATCCAATGACTTACGTTTAATCAACAAGGCTTGCCCTGCCACAACATTTGTACATTTAGATGTCACTACTCTCTCCAAAGGCATATATCCAGCAATGGATCCTTTAAATTCAACATCAACAAAATATACTCAAGTTCTATTTTTTTATCTCGAGGCGCGTAACGTATAGGAAAAAAAATTAATGGAAAAGAGTATGATAAAATATTCATATATCTTACTTACTTTAGTCCATATCATCGGTCTACTTCTGACAAGCAAAAGGCAAAAAATCTCAAAAGAGTCTAGACTTAATGATTATTCATTCACCTAAACCAAAAGTGACAATTGTTGTAGATATTCTCTGAAAACGTCTTTCAAATAACGAGTCAAATCTAAGAGCCCTGATACTACCACTTGAATCTAAAACCTACATGTTGATGCTCATGATTTTGATAATTATACCAAAAATTTAGAAGAGATCTCTCGAAAAGTATTTAATGTTCATTTCAATCAACTCTCCATTATCTTTCTTTGGCTGAGTGGCATGTACTTTCATGGTGCCCATTTTTCCAATTATGAAACATCATTAGGCGATCCTACTCACATCGGGCCTAGTGCCCAAATAATTTGGCCAATAGTAGGTCAAAAAATATTGAACGATGATGTGGGTGGGGGTTTTCGAGGAATATAAATAACCTCAGAGTTTTTTAGTTATATTTTCGAGACGATCGAGAAGGGAAGATCAAAAGAAGAAGTGAAGTGCATTATGTCTTTCCAGTAAGGAAAAGAAAAAAATGGTATTATTATTCATCTCGACCAGTTTCTCCCGAAATCAAGACTAGTTCATAGAATCACTGGCATTGTTTCTCACCCATCCTTCTTCTTAGTTCCAAAGTTCACTCTCATTTCAGGGGGCTAGGATGGCAAGAGCTTGGGTTGTCGCCAACATGAAAGATACGATATAAAGCTAAACTAAGATATTTATTTCTTTTTATAGCCATCAAGGAGAAAGCATTGAACGGTTGCCCATTGAGTGCTCTACCTTGGGCCATCAACATCATACGCCCTAATGAAATAACTCGCGGAAAACAAACTATATCCGATCTTGGTTGGCCTTTAACCCCTAGCCACAAGTCATCCCATGTAATGCTTAACTATGATATTTAATATCTATCATATAAATAAAAGGGAAAAATAATATGATAACATATAGACATAATAAAGAGCTCAAAAGATAAGTGTTCTTACTATGAACTTTTTTTAATTCCTAGACATATTACATACAAAAGAGAAAGCAAGAAAAACCGTATACCAAAAAAAAATTCAAGGGTTCTGCTTTCACCTTTGTCAACATTTATGTCGGGCTCCTCTTACTGCCATTTGTGTGAGATTTCGTCCCTTAATATCCTATTTTTTATTATACTTTGCGGTCATAAAAGAAATGCATTAATTGACATACATGAAAAATCTGAACTAATAATCTTTAAAAACTTATCAAATAAATGAAGATGGTCGTACATTTTAATAAGCAAGTTTCTTTTATTCATTTTCTATTGTTTTGCTGATCAAATTAGAAAACATAATCTGAATTGCTCATGTAATTAATCCAATGAAAATTCATTTAGTTAGTCTCTTAATAAATTTTCTGGATGATTTCTTTATATTTTCAAATCACAAGAATGCTAAAAAAGTTTGACAACTCCCCTCCCACCCCACCCCATCGTTCTACATTTTTTGTGATTTTTTTCTAATTAAGAACTTATCAATTTTTTCAACTGATTTTTTAACCCTTATATTAGAATTTTTATATTTATGGTAATATTAACATATATTTTTATATAAACTAACATCAACCATGCAATCCTTGCTTATACATATTCACAATACTTCTATATTAATTGAGTAAGTTTATATATATTAAAAGCGCTCAAAACATAATAATAGTAATATAAATATATAAATATTTTTATCGGGCTATGATTTTTTAAAATTTAGAAGTCGCATAAACTATTTTCGAATTTAAAAAATAAAAAACTTTATGTCATTTGGAGTCGTAATTTTTTTCGATTTTCAATTTCTTGGATTTTTTTTTACTTACACCCTACTTTGAACAAAAAATAGAATATATTTACATATATAACTTTTGTACAACTACTAGTTCTAATTTTAAGTCATTCTTGATAAATTTCAGAAAGAAAACAAGGATTTTTTTCCCACTTTTTAATTCTTTCAAGTTCCTTTGTACATTCTCGTCTGGTAAACAGTTTCTAGTTCTTTTTTTTTTTCCTTTGTCAGATGATATAAAATTAGAACATAACTCAATTGAACAAACAAACCTAAGAGCCATTAAAACATACTTCTACATCGGTGGAAGACAAGATCGGGAAGAAACGGGGTCGACGGCCCGCCGCTCCCCATGGACGCGGGCCTCAAGGAAGGCGGCCGCCGCCGCGGATTGTGCCGGAACCGTCGAACAGAGAAGCCGGGGCCTCTTGCTCACTTCGTTGGCCGACAGGCGGAACGCGCCGGCGAGTGAGGTGTCCTCTTCTTCCGACGCGCTTGGCGTTGTCGCAAGGTGGCTCCATCTGGGGAAGGAGTGCGCGAGGTTGTCCTGCTATGGAATCCGACCATTAAACAAATTGAGAGAGAGAGAGAGAGAGAGAGAGAGAGAGAGAGGTGGGGTTGGGGGGTTCGCTGACCTGAGAGCGCGAGAGATCGGCGTCCTCCCGTGTTCGATTGAAGAATCGACCGCCGTTGCGTCCGATCCGAACGGAGTCCTCGTCCTCGCTGCTTGACGAGCTCGCCACCGGCGGAGGTGGCATCGACGTCCAGGGCACCACCTGGTTCTCTCCGTCCTCCTCCTCCTCCTCCTCCTCTTCCTCTTCTTCTTCCTCTTCCTCCTCATCTTCGCCTCCTACGCCCTCATCGTCCTCCTCGACGGCCTCCTCTCCAAATCCCTCCCCCGGCCGCGGCCGTCCCCGCTCGGCTTCCTTGGCCCCGTCGTTCATCGCTTGGCTGTCCTTGCCGACGCCGCAGCAGCTCTCGCAGACGGAGACGGCGGGGCCGAGCTTGGCGCCCTCGGCCCGCCACGGCGTGGGCGACTGGCATCTCCGGCAGAGCAGGCGTCGGGTGTGGCGCGCCACCAGGAAGTTGGCGCCGTGGACCTTGCCGTCGCACTCCCAGCACAGGCTTGCCTGGTCTGACTCGCAGTACGTCGTCGCCGCCCGCTCGCAGAGCTCGCATTGCTTCGCTCCCATGGACGACCTCCTCTGGTTGGTTGTTCTGAACGCCCAATAAAGAACCTTGAAACAATTTTAGAAGGGAAAAAAAAAAGTAACTCCTTTAAAAAGCTGCTGTTATCCCACCCTTACGGTGAGATTACCGTCCAGGAGAAGAAAAGGCACCTCGGTGACCAAACGTTGTTTCGAGTGGACTGCGAGAAACCAAAACTTCCCCTTTCTATGCGTTTCCCCACGGAAATAATTCTAATAATAATAACTGACGTGTATAACGAAAACAATATATATAATAAGTAATAACTGATGTGTAATGAAATAAAAAATAGGTCCTTATACGCCCGTACAATTTTAGATGATATCTTAATATATATAATAAGATGGAAGGGTAAACACGTAATTTGGCTGTTGTCCTCCACCAGTATCGACCTCCAAATTCTCGGCTTTGGATCTGGCTTCATCTCCCAGCCACTCGCTGTCATCCGTACATCCACGTCTCCTGCTCCTCTCAAAATTTAAAGATTCGCTCGTATCCATCCATCGATATTCCTTATGTCGAACAATCCCACGTGTCGTGAAGCTGCCAGATCAGGATCTCGCCTGACAGCTTGAGGGACATTGGCCCCACTTTTCCAGCCAATATATATATATATATATATATATATAATGATGAATTTAGTTTAAGCACTTGAAAATTACAAAAAGGATAAAATTATCTTTTCCATGGACTTTGAACACCATAGATTTTAATATTAATAATTTTAAGATATAATGAGATTAAATTTCAATTAAGAAATTAATTTAGTTTAACTGTTGATTTTATGATCCTTCGTAGAATAAAATAAAATAAAAAAATGACAGCCTACTTAGCAATTACATTAAGTATTCAATAATAATAAATTAAATTATTCTGTTTTATTTTGATGATTCAAAACGTTCTTTTAGAACATTGATAGTCAAACTTGAAACTCATGATCCGAATCATCTCTCTTTTTCTTTAAAAGATTATTACAAATACATTTTAAATCCAAAACTATATATGCCATCTTTTAATAGACACGTATAATTATTTAGTTGGTATTTTAATTCATTATAGTATTTCTGAATTTAAAATAATAAGTTTCACATTTTAAATTAAAATTAGATATTTACACTAAATTAGAATAAAATGAGTTCATATACAAATATACTTTATTAAAAAAATTTAAGATTTTAACCCCTTAACTAATTAAACAAACTAATTGATTGTGATATGTCCTAGAAGAGTGAAAGAAAGAAAACAATTAAAAGAAAAGTTAAACCAGGATATTTGAAGGATTTTGTAGCATATGAACATGTAAATAGTGATGATACGCCAACGTATAGTTTTAACTAGAAAACAGAGGCTAATGACATGTAAATAAACTTCAAGAAACAATTATGAGAAGGTTATAAATAGAAGCAAATGGAACTGAGGCATCTTATCTCAACTTCATTTGACCATTTCTTGAATATTTCTCTCTTCCTCTTCTCAGAGCTGTGAAGCTTAAACACTACGATTGCATTATTTCTTCTCATGTTTATAGGTCTGCATCACTTCATCATATCCAACAGGAAGTCGTAGAGATCTGTTGAAGAACAACTAAGGAAGTTGGAACCCTATCAACCTACAAGAATAAAGAAACAAGGAAAGGAGGTCAGAGAAAAATAGGCTGCTGCTTTTGTAATTTCGGTGGAGGACACGAGGTTGGAAGTCAATGAAGGTTCTGTGGGATGCGAGGTCGTTGGGCTGCACAATAACAGGCTCAACAATTTGGTGCTCTTGTTTTGGTTTGTTTTACTTTTTTATCAACATTCATGGCAAAGGGACAAGATGTTCTCGGGTTGAGGATGTGTGAGTAAATTGTAAGCTTTAATGGAACAACAATTGAGTCTCTCAATAATACTTTGTAGGATTTAAATAAAAAATGTGATAATTTAGCACAAAGAATGGATTCTACTCAAGATCATAGTTCACATTCTATTTTTGATGCCTCTCCAGTTTCTCAAGGGAGATCCCTAGACACCTATGTGATTAGTAGGAATGTTAAATTAAATATTCCAAAATTTTTTTGGGCTGATCCATTAGATTGGATTTTTAAAGTTGAGCAATTTTTAGATTTCTATAATATTGTTGAAGAAACAAGAATCATTGTAGTATCTTTTTCTTTTTGAAGGGCTCGCATTTCAGTGGTATAGATGAATGCATAAAAATAATTAGTTATCTTTTTTGTCCTAGTTATTGAGGGCATTGGAAATTAAATTTGTAGACCATAAGGGGCATTGTCCAAATTAACTCAAATGCGTTCTATGTTGGAGTATCAATCATAATTTGAAATGTTTTCTAATATATTATGTCTTTTTTACTATTTTGTTTTGTGTCCGGTTTGATTCACACATACAAATAATAAGGGAAGTAATTGTATTTCAGCCAAAGTCTCTGATGGAGATTATTGGTTTGGCTGAACTACAAGAAGAAAAGTCATTGGATGTTAATTGTGTGTCTAAACATTCTCAATTTAGGTAATCTCAATCTGGTTCGACTTT
This sequence comes from Pontederia paniculata, assembly GCA_001647135.1. Classification (NCBI taxonomy): domain Eukaryota; kingdom Viridiplantae; phylum Streptophyta; class Magnoliopsida; order Commelinales; family Pontederiaceae; genus Pontederia; species Pontederia paniculata. The sequence goes on along the minus strand of LTAE01001655.1, from coordinate 30,797 downwards.
TGTGAAATTTTTATCTTTGGATGTGCCAATTTTATGTGAGGATCTAAATTTCAATCTAATTCTTCTACTTCTATATTGCCAAAGTCACTTCCAGTTGCTTCTCAATTTTTGCCTGTCAAAAGATTGTCGGCCGCAGAATTGTTGGAAAGAATAGAAAAAAGATTATGTTATAACCTTTGTAAGAAGTTTCATAAAAGCAATAAATGTAAGACAATTTTTTTTTTATATTATTGGCTATGGAAGAGACATATGAGTTGATATCATAATTGCTTGAATAAGATGAATTTCAAGATTCTTTGGAAATCAATTTACATGCCTTAGCTAGGATTACTATGCCTCGGACTTTGACTTTGAGGTTGAAGGGAACGATTTGTGGTATGTCTATTATAATTTTGGTGAATAGTGGTTCTACTCATAATTTTATAAGAGAAAAAATTGTTTCTTAGTTGGGTTTAAACATTATACCATCTCAATATTTTAATGTGATGATTGGTAATGGAGATAGGTTAAAGTGTGATGGTTTGTGTGTTCAAGTGAAAATTCTCATTCAAAATTTATTATTTGTCGATAATTTTTATGTCTTGCCAATTGAAGGGTCCGACATAGTTTTGAGTGTGCAATGGTTGTAAAAGTTGGGACTTATTATTCTGGACTACAATCAATTGTCAATGTCTTTTGATTAACATCATGAGAGGATTTTCTTATCATGAAAACATGAATTGTTTCCTCAAGAGACTTATCATCAATTTAGAAGCTTGTTTTAGTTGGAAGAGGTTATGAATTGTTATTATCTTTAGAAAGGAATGGAAATTCTAAAAGAATTTTAATTGATCCTAAATTTCAAGTGATTTTAAGTTAGTTTGATAAAGTATTTGAGGTGTCTTCTACTTTACCCCCTTTATGGGAAGTGCAACATCATATTCACTTGTTACTAGGCAATCAATATGTTAATGTTAAGCATTATAATATCCTAATTTTCAAAAATCTGAAATGGAGAAACTGATACAAGAAATATTGGATCTAGGAATTGTACATCACAACTCAAGCTCATTTTTCTAATTCTTTTGGTTAAGAAAAAAGATGGTTTTGTGTAGACTATAGAGCCTTTAATGTAGTTATAGTGAAAGATAAGCTTCCAATACCAACTATTGATGAGATACTAGATAAACTACATGGTGTTGCAATTTTTTTCTAAATTGAATTGAGGGTTGATTATCACTATATAAGAATGCCTGAAAGTGATGTGGCTAAGATAACTTTTAGGAGTCATGAGGGCCACTATGAATTTTTAGTTATGCCATTTAGATTAGTTAATGCACCATCCACTTTCCAGCTATTATGAACATATCATTTGCTCCCTTATTTGAGAAAACTTTTCACTGTCTTTTTTATGATATTATGATATATAGTGTAGATTTGGAACCCCATTTACAATATTCGGTTATCACATTAACTTGCTTACATGATAATGATTTCTATCTTAACAAGCAAGTGTAGTTTTGCTCAAAGCAGAATTAAGTATTTGGGTCATGTGGTGTCTCACAAAGGAGTTGAACTTGATCGACAAAAGGTGTTTGCTATTAGCAATTAGCATGTTTCAAGTAATGTTAAATAATTGAGAATTTTCTTTATTTTAGCTGAATATTATAAAATATTTGCTAAAGAATATGCTTTTATAGCAGACCCATTAATTAATTTATTGCAAAAGTATTATTTTCATTAGGCAAGAAATACTACTCAATCTTTTTCAAATTCTCAAGGTTGTCTTAATATCAGCACATATTCTCCATCTTCCTAATTTTCCTAAGGAAATCATTTTGGAAATTGATGCTTTTGGCTCTGGCATTGCGGTATTGCTACAGGAGGGTCATCCTACATGTTATTATAGTAGGAATCTATCTCCTAAAATTCAGAAGGTTTCAGTCTATGTTTGAAAGTTATTTGCTATTGTAGAAACAATTAAAAAATAGAGGCAATATTTGTTTGGACATCACTTTATTATCAAAACTAATCATAAGATTTTGATATATATTTTGATTCGGATAATTAAAACACATGAACAACAACAATACTTAGATAAGTTCTTTGGGTATGATTACTCTATTATGTATAAGTCTGAAATTGAAAACAAAGTTTGTTATGTTTTGTCTAGACAACAAATCTTTGATAGTCAGTTTTGTGGATTATCAATGCCCATATTTAAAATAATTGAGAAAGTCAAATAGGAGTATAATTCTAGTAATAAATTGAAGCACTTGTTACTCGCACCAGAAACTGTTTTGGTGCGAGGAGATGGAATTTTGTATAAATATAGGAGAACATATTTGTTGGCAACTTCTTCTATCATTCCTTTGTTACTAAAGGAGTTTCATGATACTCCTATGGGGGAAATTTGGGAGTACATAAGATTTATAAATGCTTGACCGCTGAATTTTTTTTGGAAAGATATCAAGAGCGCGGTTGAGGATTTTGAGGAATTGTATAGTTCGTTAGCAAATCAAATATTGTACTTCAAGTCCTGTTGAATTACTACAACCATTTCCAATTCCATGCAGAGGGTGGGAGGACATTTAAATGGATATTTTTACTTCTCTTTCGTTCTCTAGGGGTTATTATGTGATTTTGGTGGTTGTGGATAGATTATCCAAATACGGGCATTTTGATGCTTTACCAACATATTATATATGCTTAAGTGGTCAAATTTCTTTTGAAGATTGTTGTTAAGCTGCATGGCTTTCCTAGGACTATAGTGTATGATAGAAACCCAAATTTTATCATTTTAAAAAAAAATTATACTTAGGAACACTAAATTGTGACATGAGTTCAGCTTACCATCCTCAATATGATGATCAAATTGAGGTTCATAACATAGTTATACAACAATATTTAAGGGATTTTGTTATGGAGAGACCATTTATCTGGCTAAAATTATTATCCTGTGTTGAGATTTTTTTCACACTTCATATCATTCAGGCACTCAAACAACTCCTTTTGAAGTGGTATATGACTACCAACCTCCGACTATTCCTGCTTATATTCACAATCAAGCAAACATTGAAGTAGTTGATACTGAATAAAAAGATAAAGTTGAAGTTTTCAGACTTTTGAAACAAACTTTGTCAACAAAGAATTAAGTCCTTAGTTAACCAATATAAGTTAACAAGGAGTTTGACGTGGATGATTTGATAATGGTTAAGCTGAAATCGTATCATCAAAGGTCTCTTGCTAATAGGAGTTCACATAAGTTGGCGGAAATGTTTTATTGATTTTTCACATATTATTAAGGATTAGATATCCATACATTATAAATTGGAGTTGCCTCCCACTTATAAAATCCACATTGTATTTCACATCCAAGTTAAAGAAAGCTCATGGAGCTACGACTTCTTCAACGATTCTGCCGAATCTATGTGAAGTTCAAGGTCCCTTACTAGTTCCTATAGTTGTAGTGTCTTAAGTATTATTAAGTGACAAGGAACATTCATTTGATAGATCTTGGTCCAATGGGAAGGTCATGCTTTAGAAGAGACTTATTGGGAGGACTATGTTGTAAAGACCTTTCCAAATTTTGACCTCGCTGATGAGGTTAGTTTTCCTTTAACGAGCATAATTGATATGCCCAAAAGAGTGAAAGAAAGAAAGAAATTAGAAGAAAGTTAAATTAACCAGGATATTTGAAGGATTTGTAGTATAATGAACATGTAAATAGTGATGACATCTCAATATATAGTTTTGACTCGAAAAATAAGATAGTGACATGTAAATAAACTTCAAGAAACAGTTATGAGAACGATTATAAATAGAAGCAAATGAAACTAAGGCACCTTATCTCAGTTTCAGTTGGCCATTTCTTGAATACTTCTTCTCTCTTCTTCTTCTTGGAGCTGTGAAGCTCGAACACCACAATTGCATTTTTTTTTCTCCTTAAGTTTGTATATATGCAACAATTCATCAAATCCGGCAAGAAGCCGCAGCGATATGGTCAAGAACAACTGTGAAAGTTGGAACTTTAGCAACCTAGAAGAATAAAGAAACAACGAAAGGAGGTTAGAGAAAAATAGCTATGAAGGTTCTGTGGACTCCTTGAGTTGTACAGTAACAAACTCAATAAATTGTTTGTGATTCTCAAATTGTTGCTGCAAGAATTACTCAATTCTTTGAAGAAGGATTTTTTTTAAATGCCTCATGGTTCACAAATATCCACGAGCGCACGATCGTTGTGCGAGTTCGTGTGTAAATGATGTGATCACGTCATTACACGGCCAGCGACATAGGATTACCACTCGGAGCCCACACATATCGGCTTCATTCATTCACCATGTGTGTTGGGGCCCGAATCTTTGGAGATATTTTTGGGTTCGCATCACCACAGAGTCTGTGTATCATTATGTGGAGTGGGAGAATCTCCAATCACGCAACACAATGAAAGGGGCCGAAAGAATTCGATCTTGTGACATGTGTCTTGAAGTGATGTCACTGGGAAAGTGATTATTGAATTTTGATCGGATGACTATTTAAGGAATGTTCAATTGGTGGTGGTGAAGGAATGGTACACTATGTAAAAAGGAGGCTCTATATTAAATTCGAAAAATAAATATAATTAAAGTAGTTACTCCCGTTCTGAAATAAGAATAGTCTTATAACACTCATATAATAATTATATATAGTGTGCATAATGTACTAAAAATAGTATTTGACACTTGGCCATGGATAGTTGATCATCTTTTCTTACATATAGTCATATACTATAAATGTTAATAAGCTTACCTAAGATGCTTGTTGAATTAATTTCACAATATAAGATTATAAAATATTTAAAAATTATTATCTATCGGTCGATAATAATTATTTTATATGGACTGAGGGAAATGAGTGGTGGATGGTGGCTCATTTGATATGGACAGGATAGGGCGTGTGGCTCAAACTGGAACAAGGACAGTGGTGCAACCCCAAAGGACTCAGGGGACATGCCATGCATAAAAATAATATATATATTCTCAAAGTTCTTCCTCCTAATATTAATATATTAAAAATGTTTCAAACGTTAGTTAATTTATAATAAGTATCATTGCGAGATGTTAGAATTAAAAACATGAGTTGTGTACGGTGCCGTATATTCTTTAACAAAATATAAACTAGTATTACTCATTTTTGGTAATAACTTGAATCATGATTAGCGGGCTGAAAATTAACTTAAAACTGAACGAGTGAGATTTTGAAATAAATAACATGTTAACCGCACTTTCATTTTTTTCCATTTTGAAATAAATAAAGTCGCTCCACCACTTTTAGATAAAAGAAATTCTCGCCTCATTATTAGATTGTTTTAGCTATGTATTTCCTTTTGTTGTTTTGCCACCTCCTCTTTAATCGGATATTTGTGAAACTCGAATTTTCAACTTTTTTTAAAATTAATGTTGACATTAATCCACAGGAAAAAAATGATTGGAAGAGAAACAATTGAACAAGGACAAATATTTATCTACCTGGATGTGACCATTATAACGAGATGGAAAGGAACACATGAGAGCAATGCCATCGGGCAGGTGAGCATCTCATTTTATTTAACTTCTTGGAAGTCACACCAGAAGCTTGGGCATTCGACCATTAGATTAATTTCTCAACGAGCATTGCTATACCCTCCTACTCATCCTCTAAAAATCCTCCTAACACTCACAATGCAATTGATTGTAATTTTTTTATTTATTTAGAGTATTTTAATTATGTGAGTATTAGGAGAATTTTTAGGAAGATGAGTTAGGAGGATTTAGATTTTCCCTTTCTCAATAGTCGTTGTGAGAGAATTTTTTTTTAAAAAAATATTGTGCAATATCAACTAGAAAAAATATGTCGTGGAGAAAATATTATGAAAATATATTTGATTAATTAGTGTTGACATGTGGTGGTGATACTCAAGAATCATAATATGTGTGCAATACAAAAGATTTCGTACATATTTTACATCTGATCATAAATCTAAGTTCTTTTTATTATTTTATGAATTCTTTACATGATTGATCATGTTCTCTCACCTAACGTTAATATGTGTGAAAAATATTTGATTTTTATATTTACTCTATCGCAGAAACTTAGGAAGACGAAATTTACGTCTAGCTGTTTTAAGTTAATGGTAGTTTGGATGAAAAAATTACACTCTGATTTATGGCAACAATCGAAAAAGAAATATTTAGATTCGATGTGCTTCACTACACAAAAAGTTATAAAAAAGACAAAAAGAAATATTTTTTGAAATTCTTTTTGAGGAAAAAAGGACGACAAATGTCAAGAAAGAGTAGGAGATGAACACTAGGATTGTGTTTGGTTAGGGTATAAACTAGGGAATAAGAGTTTATTCTCTAGTTTATATCCAAACACCCATATTTATACCTAGATTTTGTGAAGGGCAGTTTTGCCATTAAAAAAAATATTTATACCCAACTTGGGTATAAATATTGCCAAAACTTATACCTCCTAAAAGGCAAGTATTATATTATACCCAAGTTGGGTATAAGTGTTAATAAATAAAATATTCAATAAAAAAATTAACAAATTTAACATCTAATAATAAATAAATTTAAAAAATCAAATATGTATAGAATTAATATTTAATAAAATATAATTAATAAGTTAAATATTTAATAAAAAAAACTTAAACTCTTTTATATAAAAAATTATAAGAACCATATAATATGTGTAATAATATGTAAATATAATGAAAACAAAAAATATTGCATTTGATTTTATCCAACAGATAAATTATATTATTAAGAAATATAAAAAAATATTTTATTTGTAATTATATGTTTATTTAGTGATATAATTAATTCATCATAAAATCAAAGAAAATATTATTTAGATTTTTAATATTTTATAAATAAAATTATACAACTTATACTTATCTATTCTCATATTCAACCAAACACATATTGGAATAACTTACAAAATTCTTTATTTCTTAACCAAACACAAATGAGAATAAAAATTGAGTATAACTATACCACGAGTATAATTATACTTATTCTCGGTATAACACATTTTGAACCAAACACAACCTAAAGGTATAAAAGGAGGCAACAACATGAGAAAGGGACTCGTGTATGAGAAGAAATCAGTTTTTGCTCTTCCTCTTGAGTCGAGAACAAAGTAGGTGTTCAGATTTTGATGTTATATAAGAGAAAAATGGAGGTGCATAGCAATTTGTTATGCACCCGATGCGGTGCACGATCTGAGTCATTGATTTAAAAATTAATGGTCCAGATCCTATCCAATTAATGATCTAAAATTTTAATTGGATAGCACGCAATTTGCTATGCACCCAATGCGGTGCACGATCTGAGCCATTGATTTAAAATTAATGGCTCAGATCCTATTCAATTAATGACCTAAAATTTTAATTGGATAGGATCTGGATCATTGATTTCTAAATCAATGACTCATATCGTGCACCGCACCAGGTGCATAGCAAATTGCTATGCACCCCCATTAACCTCTTTCATAAGAGAAAAATGGAGGTGCATAACAATTTGCTATGCACCCAGTGCGGTGCACGATCTGAGCCATTGATTTAAAAATTAATGGCTCAGATCTTATCCAATTAATGACCTAGAATTTTAATTGGATAGGATCTAGGGCATTGATTTCTAAATCAATTGCATAGCAAATTGTTATGCATCCCCCATTAACCTCTTTTCATAATTGCTTTGTACTTTTCGGAGGATTAGATTAATATTTTAATTTCTTTTATTAAGAGGTGTTTAAGTTGAAATGAATTTTTTTTCTGTTATGTTTCTATTTTTTTAATGTAGTTTATGGTTAAATTTGTTGGTTAGAATTAGGATTTACTGAGAAACTTATTGTTATCATCCATATATATTTGATTTACATTTTTAATTGACGTTATTTATTTTGCTAATTTAATGTTTGAATCTAAGTTTTGCTTATATCAATTCTCTAATATGTTGTTTAATTTAAAGGTTTAATTCTGATCAAATGCGAGAAAGAGATTTTACACTTAAAAAAGGATATATGAGATTTACAAGGTTTATTCTTAATTAGGTTATGTCATCGGGTGACAACTGAAATATTTATGAGAGAATTTTAGAGAGGATTATAATAACTTAAATAGACTTCTAACCTTAATCATAACCTTCAAGAGTTTATATAAGCATCCCTTTAATAGAAGATTGGAATTTGCCTTAGATTAGGATTCTAAAATAGTTCTAAAAAAACATGACACTTATTATCGAAAATATGAAATTCTGACTTAGAAACATAATAGACCTCAAAAGAATTTCGTTGGGGTCTCCGCCTCCCGCGCATGTATGAGATAGCGCCTTTAATTCTAGATTGTGTTACTGAATTTGGAGAACATATAAATCTTTAGCTAGGTTAGAATCAATATTTTTAAAATCGGTCAGGATCGACCAGTTTGATCGGTTCAATTGTGAACTATCGACCAATCCAATTTGGTTCTAGCACGACATCGAAAATGAAAAAAAAAAAATTGAACTAACTTGAACTAGAAAAAAATTGGTTTGATAATTGAAATCGATACTCCGATTTTGTGAAATTTTAAAAAAAATATAAAGAAGTAAATTAGAAATAATAATAGAAAACAAATAAATGCTATCGATTGGAGCATAATAAAAGAAAATGGAAAGTAATTATCCAAAAAAAGAAAGAAAAAGTATGATACAAAAGGAAATAGAAGAAAATGATGAATAGAATATAAAAACATTGGAGAAGTAAGAAAAATGAACATTATGAGGTATATTAGAATTATTATAAATACGATATATTTATAAAGTAAAATTAATAATTTAAGTTAATATGTGCAGTGCTATTTAGATGAACTATTTATTTCCTAAAATTTTATTCCATATACATCTTTGAAAATCTAATATTATTATTTTATAGATTATGGTTCAATCTCAAAAATCAGTTGAAGTTATCCAACCTAATTGGCATATCGGTTCAACTTTCGATTCAATTTTTAAAATATTTATTAGAATTCAAAGCATTACCAATAGTTACTATTCAATGATTAACACATTATTTTTTGTATTACAATGAACTGAGAAGTTAGTGAAACCTAGGAACTACTGTTGAATCAGTATTTGATAATAGTATTTGTTGATTGAGAGGTCACATTCTACTACGTTAGATATTTGTGGGCAACAAAGAATTTGCTGCCACTTGATTATGGAGCGGAACAAGATAGACGTCACCTAAACTATGAGAATGGTCTAGAGTGATTTCTATGTATTTGAATCATTAATTCTAATTTGCAATAGCAATAGTATTTTGAGAACATTGATAGCACGAGAGTGAATCTTTTTATTATTTATTGATCTATGACTAAACTTTTATAAGATTTTACTGATTAGATGATAGGAATATGTTCGAAAATATTTTCTATGTTCTAGTGTCATCTCTTGTTGAATAATCTCATTTCCTCTTTCTGTAATTTTATGTTTCAGTTCTACTAAAATAAATAAAAAAACAATATTTAGTTTCAATCTTCAATTTCATTTCTTGCATTTGAAACTTATATTGTAATCCCCCAACTTTTAAATTCCAAAAATGTCCTCATAAACAAATTCAATTAGAAATCAGATTCAAAATCCCTAATATTAGGCAATTTAAAATATGTGATATGGTTCATTGAACCTGGATACTTTTTCTCTCCTCATGTTTGCCCCAGTCGGCCCTAGTTTCTCTTTTCCCCATTCTCTCTCATTCAAGGAAGAAAATGATCCCGATAGAGAAGACAAAGACAAATCAAGGTTGAAGAGCGACGCCAGAAGAAGGATCGTCGTAGACGAACACAAGAACGAATTGAGGACGAACGAGACAACGAGCTTATGAGCTAATATGTATGTAACATGGTGGATCCCTTTAGAATATGTTTTCATGATAGATCAATGCACTATGATGAATTTTATATGATGATCATATGCCATGTGATTCTGGTTTTAAATCTCATGATGTATATATGATGTTTCTGCCCTAGAAAAGTTACATGGTGTAGATGGATTAGGGAGATTCGTTCATGAATATAAGAATATTTATTATGTAGATTTTAAGACCGAAAACTGTAGAAAAATGTAGTGTTATAGATCTCCATATGTTAATGTATCTATAGGAAAGAATCTCAGATCGGTTCAAAGAAGAAAAGGGGCGGCATTCGCCTAGAAATTTCCAATCACGATCGTGACGGACATGTCACGGGCCGTGACGGAGGCAGTCGACGACGGCACGGGCGGAATTCGCCCAAAAATTTTCCGTCATGGTCGTGACGAACATGTCACGGGTCGTGACGGCGGTAGTCGAGGACGACGACACCTAGTCACGGACGTGACCATCTGGTCACGGGCCGTGACAAAGGAAAAATCACCCAATCATGGCCGTGATGACTTCATCACGGGCCGTGACGTCGAGTCGTGAACGTCCCATAATCATGTGCGGTCACGGATGCAGTCGAGTCGTGACCATAAAACTGATTGTACGATCACGGTCGTGACCTATAGAATGAATGTGCATCTGGTCACGGGCCGTGACATTGTCTTCACGGATCGTGACATGACAGTCACGGGCCGTGACAGACCTATCACGGGTCATGACATCTATTTTCAGGTTCAATGCATGAAGTTTTTCCAATTTTAAGTATAGATGTTGTAGGATTTTCTGCAATCCTAAGGACTAATATGTGGACAAGATAAAGGGTCAATCATCCACACGAAAATTAATGATGAGGTCGCCATGCATTGAATGATTGGGAGCGCAATGTTTATGATGATGGGGGACTGATAGATCAACTGCTACCTAGTTCCTATTGTCTGGCCTTCTCCCCGCCTTATAACAAACGGATTTCTCGAGCATCCTTTCCGATCGTGGCTTATGCACCCCCACTGACATATTGGCGAAGCCTCTAAAGACTCATGAGCCATTCAAAGTCACAACACAACAACCCTCAAAGTCACTAATGGAATAAGAAAAACTTAAGAAGATAACCATTTGGTTTAATGTTTAACCATTTGGTTTAATGTTTGCATTGAGCATATTGCATTAGATGTTAAGGAATGATGTTACTGTATTTTCATGTATGCCAAGTATAAAGAAAGGTAAATGATTAATGAAATGAATATGATCAAAGAACTCAATGATGACGATGATGTGGAGTAATGAATATTTGACTATGGGTCATGCTTGCTCCTTTTTATACGCTCAGAGTGATTGATGTTTGACTATATGTCATAACTCACTTATGATGCAAGAAAGTAATGATATGTTAATGAAAGAAAAGTTATGTTAAGAAAGTATGCATAGAGTGATTTATGTTTGACTGATATCAAAGCTCATTCCCTATGCGAAGAAAGTATAACAAGATGAAATGATTAATGATGGCTGAGGAGTAATTAAGGTTGGACTAGTGTCATAGCTTACTTCTCATGCAAAGAATGTAAAGAAAGATGATGTATGAAAAAAAATAAATTATGATGAAAAATAATGTATGTAAAAAATTAAGTGAAAGATATTTATGATATTTCATGATGATCCTCATATTATGATTATTGATGATTAATTATGATGATATTATTTAAGTTTCATGCTTTTATTCCATCATGAAAGTACATTTCTATTGATTGTCTTACATACTGAGCTTCATGGCTCATGAGGATACTTCTTCCCCTTGCATTGGATCTTGTAGGTCAGTGATCTAAAGTGTCATAATGATTGATGGTGCATGCGGCGACATATGTTCGTGATGATGATGCTGTTTGCACATGAGTAGTGGTCCTAAGTCAAGTTGTCTCTATATTATTTTCTTTTCAAATAATGTAATAGTTATTCATGAGATATTTTATGTTATGTAATACTTCCGCAAATATTTTATGTTATGAAAAAAAAATTCATAAAATTTTATATTTTCTGCATTATGTTGACCAGTTTTGTTAGTCAACCCTTAAGTCAAGTTTAAGTATGATGTGTAACGTCTTCAAGTCCACATCTTTACCACTTGGCGGAGTGTGTGTTTGAGGGCGTTACATATATTTTTTTCTTCGATTTTATTTTATTTGAGAACAAAGAAAGTTGAGTGAATGAAATTTGATTTCTCTGTGAATTCAATATCTAACATATTCTACTAATGTTGTGTGTTTGCAACTTCATGCCCTATGAAAACGAAATTGAATATCCCCTCAAACGCGAACTTATTCCTTATGATTTTTACATCTTACAAATTAATATGGTCTGCTAGTGATTTTGCATACAAATTCTAGAACACAAATATTTTCGCCTTATAATATATTTTATTTTATCATTTTTATAATTTCAAAATGGTTGTAAATGAAATTGTAAGTGGAGCTCATTTGACTCTACGAGTATGGAACATCGTAGATATTGAGATCTAAGGTGCTCCACACCTATGGAGGAAATTTTGGCTCCACATATTTTTTTTCCCGTAACTATATATTTTATTATTTAAAAATATAGATGTTTATGAAAGGCTGACATGTTATTTTTATCAAATTTCTTTTTTCTAAAAAAGATTATCTCGTATCAATAATAATAATAATAATAATAATAATAATAATAATATTATTATTATTATTATTATTATTATTATTATTATTATTATTATTATTATTTTGTCTATATGTAAATTAGTGACACTATCCCTTTCTCGTAATTAAGATAAGTCGTTATCCTTAATGACAAGGCGTCGACGACCGATGGGATGGTACGTGGAATTCCTTAGTTTCACCTCGACAAGGAATTTTGACTTGAAAATTTATGTCAGGTTCACAAAAGAAGGTTCTTGTGTTTGAAGAGTTTTTTTTTTCTCTCTCCGAATTTTCAGTGGACAACACAAGTAGTAAAGCCATAATTTCCTAATTGATAGTCAAATTTGCTTCAATCTCATCTTAATTCTTCAATTTTATTTTGTAAATTAAACTTCGTAATCTAATAATCCCTAATAACATATTTCTAAATTACTTGAATGCCACGTAGATCAAAATAAATAAATAAATATATATAGATTAAAATTATATGCATAATTTATTGTATAATATTCTTTTAAAAAATAGAATTATAGAAGACTCATCTTTCTTCACGATTCGATTGGATGCAAAAATTAGTAGTCTCTTTGAAATTTGATAAATACATTATAAAAAATTAAACAAATGTTCACCCCAATCCATCTTCATATATTCAAGTTTCATTAACACAAAATAAAAAAAAGAAACAAGTACAAGAATTTGATTTTGAGAGAGCAAAGATTTAATCTTCTTCGAAATAATGAGTCTAAAATTTAATTTCGAATTTTTCTCATTTCAATCACCATCTATTACCTAATCCACAAATATTTCATTAATATAATCGCAGCAAAATCAAAGTAATCAAATTACTTGAATGTCACGTAGCACTGTATATAATAATATTTTCTTTAATATACATACATACATACATACATACATACATACATACATACATACATATATATACTAAAATTATATACATAATTTATTATACAATATATTTTAAAAAAATAGAATTCGGAAATTAGTAGTCTCTTTGAATTTTGATAAATACATTATTAAAAATGTTAAATCTCAATTTTAAATTAGTTAATTAATAATAACATTGTATACTGCATGCTGATAAAGTGATAAGCACATAAAGAAATTAAACAAATGTCCACCCAATTCATCTTCATATATTCAAGTTTCATTAACACAAAAGAAAAAAAAACAAGTACAATAATCCGATTTTGAGAGAGCAAAGATTTAATCTTCTTCGAAATAATGGGTCCAAACTTTAATTTCGACTTGTCCTCATTTCAATCACCATCTATTACCTAATCCAAAAATATTTTATTAATGTAATCGCAGCAAAATCAAAGTAATCAAAAGTTGACCCGTGCAATTACTACATGAATTTGACCTCCCTTTGTTCTACCACCACCACCACCACCGGAATAAACCAAATTGACACACGTAGTGGCGAAATAACAGATCATGTCAACTTCCAAATTGCAAACGTGTGGCATCGACATCCAAAATCCTTCCACCATCTTATTAGATTCTTCTTCTACTTTTAAATTTTCCCCTGTTTCGTCGATAGATTTCTCACGGAACAAATTTAGTAAACAAAATTTTTTCGCAGGCTTCAAATATGACGGCTGCCGTCTCAGCGCGCGCCACGTCGCTGACCGCGAATCGAACGAACTCCGACACCACATTTTGATCTTTCGAAATCCGACAAGTAAAGAACTCGTGATTCCATTATTCCATTTTGTCGATCGCGTCCAAGTGTTCGTACGGCCAAATCCGACAACTTTGTACCAGTAGAGATGGGATTCACCTTCGCTCGCGTTCTCTGCTCTCTGCTCGTCACTCTGATCTCTCTATGTGCGCCGGCGCGTGCGAAGGACGCCCTCGCGCCCGGCGAGTCCATCGCCGACGGCGAGACGCTCGTCTCCGCCGGGAAGGTCTTCGAGCTGGGATTCTTCAGCCCCGGCAGCTCCCGGAACCGCTACGTCGGGATATGGTACTATCAGTTCTCGACGGACACGGTGCTGTGGGTCGCCAACCGCGAGCGCCCCGTGCAGGGTTCCAACGGCTCCGTCGCAGTCGGGCCCGACGGGAACATCCTCGTTCGGGACGGCGGCAAGGCCATCGTGTGGTCGTCGAACGCGTCCCTCCAGTCGAACGCGTCGACGGCGCGGCTGCAGGACGACGGGAACCTCGAGCTCGTCAACTCCGGCGGCGTCGCGTGGCAGAGCTTCGACCACCCCACGGACACGTACCTCCCGGGCATGAAGGTCGGACTCGACCTCACGACCAATGTGAACCAGTACATGACGTCCTGGAGGAGCAAGGACGACCCGGCGCCGGGTAACTACACGCTGGGCATGGACCCGCAGCGGTCGACGCAGATCTTTATGTGGGAGGGGGACAAGCTGCGGTGGCGCTCCGGCCGCTGGAACGGCCAGGTGTTCATCGGGATACAGAACATGGTGCCGACCTACATCTACGGGTTCAAGCTGAGCAACTTCCAGGCGGAGAAGAAGATGTACTTCTACTACACCGCGTTCAACAGCTCCCACCGCTACGTCTTAACGTCGGACGGCGTCGAGCAGCACTTGGTGTGGAAGAACGACACCAGCGTCTGGTCCCCGTTCTGGCAACAGCCGGTCACGGACTGCGAGCTCTACAACAAGTGCGGGGACTACGCGGCCTGCACCGACAAGAACACGCCCAAGTGCGCGTGCCTGAAGGGGTTCGTGCCCGCGTCCGAGGACGAGTGGCGCGGGGGGAACTGGACCCGCGGGTGCGTCCGGCGCACGACGCTGCAGTGCGAGAGGAACGGCAGCGTCGTGGCGGAGGCCGACGGGTTCTGGAAGATGGAAGGGATCAAGCTGCCGGACTTGTCGGATTGGTACTCGAACGTCGCGAGCGAGGACGACTGCCGAGCGGCGTGCGCCAGCAACTGCTCGTGCAAGGCTTACGCCTTCCCGACCGGCATCGGGTGTTTGATATGGGGCGCTGATCTGGTGGACATCCATGTGTTCTCGAGCGGCGGGAATGACATGTACCTGCGGCTTGCAGGATCTGAGCTCGGTTAGTTGCGTCTTCATCCCTTTTTTTCTTGCTGTCCTGTTTTTTTTCCTCTTACATCAAAGAATTTTGATTTGCTAATTTTTTTACTGCAGACAAGAAGAAGAAGGTGCCAAGTTTTGTCATAGTTATAATTGTATTAGGAACTGTGCTGTCACTCGTTTTCATCTGTCTGTGGTGGAAGTGCTGGAGAAGAAAAGGAGGTATGTTATTATAGATTTCAGCATGGCAAGCTGTTTAATTAGCAGCACCAACCATTTTGATAACTGTTCTTTCTTTTCTTTTTTTTCTTTTGTTTGTACAGAATTCACAGAGTTCTTTAAGAGATGGAAGAGGCAAGGAGCAGATGATGCAACCAGAGATCAAGCAATGATAACATACGCAGGGCCTATTCAAATTGCGAATGAAAGAAATGATGCAACATGTGAAGAGCTGCCTCTGCTGAGTTTTGATTCCATTGCAGCTGCCACTTCCGGCTTTTCTGGTGCGAATTTGCTTGGCGAGGGTGGATTCGGTCCTGTCTACAAGGTAAATTTGTTTCTGCACCTCGGCGAACTCGTATGCAATAGCAAAATTAATGTTGGTTTTCATTCAGCAAAATGACTGAACACAATTAATGAGATTGGCCCAAATTGAAGAGCATTCTAGGCATTCTTAGACTTTATGACATCTTTTTCTGATAGCCATATTGCTTGTTCCACAATAAAGAGAACTTGTGAAGTTTCAATCAAAGTGTTTTCTTCTTTGGACAAATCAGAAAACAAAAGCTGTCCATTTTAGAGTTCTTTTGCATGTTGTTGCCTCTGCAGTTGCAGGTTGGAGTCTGAATGGACTCATGATGTGTACTTATGAGCAAACACAATATCCATAGCCACATATCATATTTGCATTCAACTGTCTTCCTTTTCTGCATCCACTTTCCATAACCACATATCATATTTGCAGTCAATTGTCTTCCTTTTCTGCATCCACTATATGCACTCTCAGATTTCAGATCATAGACATAGTGACCATGAAAATAATCACCAAATAGCTTGAAATTGCCTTTCTTAGTGTGCGAAGTAATTAGATGCCATAGCTCTTCTTGATGAGTAATACCTTTTTTCACAGGGAATGCTACCAGGGGGTCAAGAAATAGCTGTCAAAAGGTTATCAAGGAGTTCTGGTCAAGGACAAGAGGAATTCAAAAATGAGGTTATCCTGATAGCCAAATTACAACATCGGAACCTTGTTAGGCTGTTGGGATGCTGCGTTCAGAGGGAAGAAAGGATTCTTGTCTATGAGTACATGCCAAACAAAAGCTTGGATGCCTTCCTGTTTGGTAAGTAAACTGCACATGCTGTTCATCATTCTATTCATCACAGGTTTATTGAAGATTCATCCCATGCACAACTTGCACAGATTCAAAAAAGAAATTGTTGTTGGACTGGAAGACAAGATTCAACATTATCGAAGGGATCGCTCGCGGTCTCGTTTACCTTCACAGGGACTCTAGGTTACGGATTATTCATCGAGATTTGAAAGCCAGCAACATCTTACTAGACAATGATATGTACCCAAAAATTTCTGATTTTGGCATGGCAAGAATATTTGGAAGTGATGACAAAGTAACCAACACAAAAAGAGTGGTTGGGACATAGTAAGCGTACTTCAATAGTGATAATCTACAAAATAAACACTCTATTGTTTTCCTTTTAAGAAAAAAAAAAACACATTATTTACAATTTGAATCATGATGCAAATGCAGCGGCTACATGTCACCGGAATATGCAATGCAAGGCGAGTTCTCGGTAAAATCAGATGTGTACAGCTTCGGAGTGCTACTTCTAGAAATCATTAGTGGGAAGAAGAACAGCACCTATTCTCACCCGGAACTTTCTCTCAACCTTCTAGGATATGTAAGCAGTGGATTTCTTTGCACTGAAATAATGTATGCTTAGAACTTTTACATGAGCCAACATGCAAATGATGTGCACTTTGCAGGCTTGGAAGTTGTGGAATGAGGACAACTCAATGGAGTTTGTTGATATGGCTATAAGGGGTTCATGCTCAGTTCGTGAAGTATCCAGGTGCATAAATATAGGCCTCCTATGTGTGCAGGACAGGCCGAACGACAGGCCAACCATGTCATCCATTGTTGTCATGCTGGAGAGTAGCACATATGCCACCCCTGTGCCAAGACAGCCAACATTTGCAGCACAAAGAAGCCCTGCTGAAACTGAATCCGTATCATTTGATCGCAAGATTACTTCTACTAATAATTCAATCACTATTCTTATCGGCAGATAGTCGTTTTACCGTAGTATTATGAGAATGTAAATTCCTTTTAAATTATATTCTTTTTCACTTCTGGCAAGATTCGGCTGATCAGCACATTAGATTGATGATGTACAGATTTTACGGCTTTCTTTCCCATGTTTTCTTGATTGCAGATCAGTTTTTGGAAGTAAATTTATTGCTGCAGCTAGTTAAATTAAAACTCTCCAATCTGCATCTCTCTGTGAAATTTTATATGCCCTGCCCTGATTTCCGAATAAGCATCATTAAGAAATCATCTTTTTCAGGAAGGGTGAGGATAAACTGACAGAGTTCTGAACTTAAACTATGCTGATCCCGATTTGTTTGATCATTGGTTCATCTGAATGGAATGATTTAAGTGCAATATATAGGCATGAAGACCTGAAACCTAATATGGAAATTACATGTTCAAGGTGAACAAATGAACAACTGTTCTACAAAGGTTACACAGAACCATGAAGAAAGTTGTGAATATATCAATCTATTTCCAAGAAAATCTGAAGATTAGTCTCATCAACTTGATTCTAAAGGTACATCACAGCCATCTTTGCTTGAACATGCAGGAAACCGTGCTATTTATTAGATTGAGAGTTCAAATCCTAATTAGAGATCTCGTTCAGAATTCTCTTATCTGAAATTAGTAAACAATGCTAAGAGTTTGTTTTACAGGTGAAGAAAATATTAATGCTTGTTCAAACTGCTGACTAATGTCATATTCCACTTGCCAAACAGGCTTTAAGTTGATTTGTGCAATTAATTGGTTGAATCCAACTAGTGCATTTTGCTTACGAATGTTTTGACCACCAATTTGATTTCATATTGGAAACAAGTAACCTGGACATAATTGATGCAATCTCAAAAAACAGGGTTCCTTTGAACTACTTTTATTTCCTGACTGTAGTTTTTTTTTTTCTCAGGAAGAAGCCAACTTCAATAGCAGCATTTGATAAGGTCAACTTTGGTTTTAGGCAAAAACAGGTCAATAAATTTGACATTACTTCAGTGTCAAACCATCTAAACAGATGGCGGGATGATCTTATACTGCAACTTTGGACTAATGGAAAGAAGTGATGAAGAAGATGAATAGAAAATTACATAACCATGTTCTCAGGATTAATGTCTCAGATCAACTCAACTTTTGGCTAAAGTGCAGATCCATCTCTCCCTTGCGAAGAACAAAATTTTCATAAAGCCAAAATCTGATGCTGAACTGAACTCGAAGCTTAAATTTTGATTACTTCCAGCGCAAGAACACAACAAAATGCATGCAAGAACACCTCCTTAGTTAGATATCCTGAGTTAATTTGATGCAGAATGATTCAAAAGTTCTAACTTCTAACTGATGGAGTGATCTTTAAACAGACGAGATTAAAGATTTCGTCGAGCAGACAGAAAAGTACTGATTAATTTGCAGAAACCATGGTCTTCACAGCTGTAAATTTGCAACCCAATCAGTATGAGATAAAAATTTTCTAAAAAATTGATCTTTTTCTCTTTTGCCATTTCAAGAATTCCAATCTCTGTATGATACAACTAATTATCACTGATATCAATCTTTCCGCAGCCTTCATCCCAACACCCGAAAGAAGAAGAAGAAGAAGAAGAAGAAGAAGAAGAAGAAGTAAAAAAAATGATGAATTCAGGCGGAGGGGCTCAAAATACTCCGCCGAGGGCCTCCTGCAAGACGTCGTCCATCCAGCGGCGGGGGCCGTCCATGAGCTCGGGGCTGAGCCTGACCATGAGTACGCAGAACTCCATCTCGCTCAGGGCGCCGTCACCGTCGGCGTCGCCCTCCCGCAGCATCGCCCGGAGCTCGTCGTCCCCGAGGCCGTCCAGTCCCAATAGCGCCGCGTTCCGCTTCAGGCTCTCGAAGGTGATGAGCCCCCGCCTGGGATCCATGAGCAGCCGGAAGCCGTTGCAGAGCTCCTCCATGAGCCCGTCCTCCCCGAGCTTCTCCGCCATGAGGGGCAGGAAGTCCTCGAACTCCACCCTCCTCCTGTTGGCAGCGGCAGCCATGGCAGCAGTAGAACAAGACTGGATGCTGAGATCAAAGAAAGAGCTTTTGCAGAGCTGAAAGGTATCTGGCAATGGATGGATATGGAGAGATGAATAAATAGGGATTAAAAGCAGAGTGGATTCGAGGAAGGTGGGAGTTGGGAAGCAGCAGAGGTGGTGACAGCTGAGAAGGTGTGCAGAATTGGCTGGAAGGAAGCAAGGAGAGAGAAAGATGACAGGAGGAGGAGAGAGAGAGAAGGTTGCTGAGAAGTTTCTTTTATCCATATTGTTCTGCAGGGACTGAATTGTTAAATTGAGGAAATGTAGGGTCGATGGGGTGAAAAGGAGACAGGGTCGTAACACTGTTCTCTATTTTAGACATTTTTTTTCTTTTATAAAATTGATTTAGTCTGCTTGTGATGGGACATGGATCTGGGATTTATATTTAACTTAAGAGATATCGATTTAATTATTATGAGATTAGATAAGTGTGAAATAATTAAATCATTAATAAATAATAATATAATGTTTAGTATATTAATTAATAGAGTATGTTGTGCACATGACATGCATTACGAGTTGCATGTCACAATTATTGTACACGATCGAAATCGATAATGTTTTAATTTTATGTTATTGTGAAATAACCTTTCTTTTTTTTTTATTTTGTAAACGGGATGCATTAATTTCGCAGTGCAAACCTCGACAAATCCGTCAATTACATAAAGGTTTCAAATTGAGGGAAGGTAATTGGACCGTTCGGTGTTACGTGTGATTGACTTGTTAAAATTCCGATGCTTCTTTTTTTTTATGTTTTTTGCTGAGATATATTATTTATGAGTAAAGAGGAAGTTTCAGATAATTCAGCGGAGCCCACTGATTAAATTTTACCTTTTTTAGGCCAAGCTTTTACCTTTTTTCTCTCTCTTTAAATTTTAATAAAATGATGTTTTTTTTTCTATACTTACAAAAGTATAGCATTGGTAGATTGGACTACGAAATAAGGAATTTATTGGAAGAACAAATATTCACATTTTTTTCGCTCATTCCCTCGAACTAAATTATTTAAATAATAATTAAGAAAATAACTTTTGCATATTTAATTTTGTGTTGTAATCAAACTATCCGGTAATATGCAGCTCACATAACATTTTTATTATGCATGCCACAAATTCTCTCTTCTTTTGCAATATGATAAAAAATTCTCTAATTTATATAATTTAAAGTAATAAAATGACATGTACTCACACCGGCCCACCGAGTTATTTAGTAACATAAAATAGACAAAGAAAAGATAATTTTACTAGAAAAACGGAAATTGAAGAACTATTTTGTTATATGAGATTTTAAAATCAGAAAACATGGTGAAAATGACTTTATAGTAGGATTTATCCGGATAAAAAATTGAGTGAAAACATTTATAACGTGCAACAAGTTAGATGAGGTCCACTCATGACGTCATAGCTTTGTTCCACTTTCCACCGGATTTAATTTGATGACGTCTATCTATCAACCGCCCGCAGATATAACCACGTGCGAAGCTACTCGTAATTAATTATTTATTTATTTATTACATATATATTATCTCCAAATTTTCAATTATGCACGGGATAATTTCTCTAGGATCGAACTTCAACATTTTTTTCCGAATTAGTATTCGAAATGTAGATCCGTGTGACGTTAAAAAACAAGATACATAATTACTCTCTCCGTCTCAGCTCGTTCCAAACTACACACCTAATTATAATAAATATAAATCTTATAAAAAAAACTTATGTAAACCAAAATCAAATTATTTAACACTATTATTTTTCTTTCGCATTCCACCAATCTTCAGCACTTTTAACTCAAAAAGGATTTTTGACACTACTATTTTGAGTCTCAATCATTATTATTATTGTTGATATTTTTTTCTTAGATAAAATTTCATCTTTAAATAAAATCAGATGTTGAAAATAAATAAAAAATGACCATAAAATATCTGAAACATTCATGTTAACATTAAATTTCGAAAATCTAAAGAATTCACTCCCAACATAAAATTGGATCAAATCATATACCGAATATTTTAATTCTTTTCTAAATTAACTAAAGAAATACTAATATTTTTTTTCAACCAATTCCCACTTTGAAATATTATTACATTTTAAAAGAAAAAAACATATTTTTTTTATGAGAAATAACTTCAAAGACACTGGACATGACCTGCAACAATTTGGTGCTCTCATCATCACAAATAAAAATATGCATAGATATAACAATAGTATGTATGTAGTCATTTTGGTGCCTTCATCGTCACAAACAAAAATATGCATAAAAATAACAATAGTATGTATGTAGTCATCGAATTGAGGTATATATAATAAATGAAAGATTTATTAAGACATTTTTTTTAGCTATCCATTGATGTATATATAATAAATTAAAGACTTCCGTATTAATTCTTTTTCCTTTGTAATTTTCCATTCAAATATTTAGAAGTATTTTTCCTTCAATCCGAATTTTACGAATAATTATGATGAACAAGAATTTTAATAAAATAAATCGTTTGCATACACGAACGTTATTTTATGACTTTTGATAAGGGCAATCGTAGGATGGGTGCATGCATGTTCTTTGAATCTACCATCAATTTTAGAGAAGTTTCACCGGAAACTCCTCCATATGCATCACCTCTAATAGAACAAATTAATAAACAAAAAGGTCTCTATCTAAGACACGGCATGTGAGCACGAGCAGTAATAACAGAAAATTAAGTCATAAAACGAGGTGGCTTCTTCCTTAATTGAAAAGAGTTGGAATATAAATTTGGCATGCATGGGATAATTGAGGAAATCATTTCCTCAAGCAGCTGGAAATTTCTCTTGGAGAACCTAAGATACTTTGAATGTGGCCTAGTAAGTTTTTTTTCGGTCTAGATTTAATATTTTGATATTTGGTCAGAAAATAAATTTTAATTAAATTAATGACTCTAAAATTTTAATCGAATTATTAAAATTCGTCAATTCTAAAACGCAATTCTATGAATCAACTTTCTGCAAAGTTAATTTGTTTGATATAAATGGAGATGTATAAAAGACAATAAATTAGAAAATGAAAGATACATTCGAAGAGCCAAAATAGTATGTACAAATTATAAACAGATATACAATTATAAAAAAAATAAAATAAACATTATAAAATTATATATTTCCTAATTTGATAGGTTGGTGGGGCAAAATTCTGTTGTCATTCCTCTCTCTTTTTTCACCATTTTTGTTCATTCATTCATTCATTCATTCATTCATTCATTCATTATTATTATTATTATTATTATTATTATTATTATTATTATTATTATTATTATTATTATTATTATTATTATTATTATTATTATTATTATTATTATTATTATTATTATTATTATTATTATTATTATTATTATTATTATTATTATTATATTTTAAAAAAATAAAATGTGTTAATTAATAAATGTGTCTCTTTTTCTTTCTCTAAAAAGTAAATAAATGTTTTTATATGATTCTTTCTTTCATCTTTATCAGCTCTTCTCTTTATTTAATATATGATTAATAGCATGCAATAATTCTTCTCGATTACTATTTTTTTCAAATGATTACTATTTATATAATAACACGAAATTATTTTAATTCCATCACTATATTTTTTATTGGTATTTTTATTTATTATTGCTCACCATTATTTGTCTATAATGTATATTGAATTTATTTATTTATTGCAAAGAAGCATAATTTGTTATTCTTTCTTATTTTTCTTACTATTTTGCATGGTCCCATTTGGAGACATAAATAAATAAGCATGAAGCTAAAATAATTATATGTTATTAAAAATGCATCCGATGCAAAAATAATAACAATTGAAGAAGGGAAAAAAATGCCTGCTACGTTAATAACGTATTAAATATAGAGAAAAATCTAAGAGAACGTTTCTCTAGAAGTAATCTTTTCACATTATCGATAATATTGTATTAAATCACCTGAGCCCACTACATTACCTTGTTACATGTAATCTACATTACATGCAATGTAGATTACCTATGAAGTGGCAATCTGGATTGCCTATGAGAGAGAAGGTAATTCAGATTCTCATTTCACAAGCAATCTCTTATAAATTTTTTTTCACTTATGACCTTTAAAATTTTATTTAACTAAATAATAAAATTAATCAAATAAATAATAATTTAATATTTTATTAATTAGTATAATTATTATTAATCACTATAGTAATAATTTCTATCATTAATATATTATTGTTATTATTTCTATTAATTTTAATACCAATATTATTAATTAATTATATTTTTTATATATTATAATTAATAAACAATTAAATATTAATTATTTTGATATCATAATATTTTAGAATAATTATTAGATAATTGTATACTATTTATTTTATATATTTATTTATTTGATGTATATATTTTATGAGTTTAAGTATATGTTTGTAATTGAAGTTTACATAATTGAAATTAAATTTATAAACTTAACTCTATTGTTTAAGAGTATTTTGATAAAAATTTTATATTATTCATTAATCTTTTTTATATAATGAATAAAATAATAAAGATTGCTCTATACATTGCTTATGCATACTAAACAAAGCAATATACATTGCTGGTAATCTAATTAGTGACAATCTTTGTAGAAGGTAATATAGATTGTTAGATAATGTGGAAAGGTAATGTAGTGAATGCAACCTAAATAAAATAAAAGATGATTTTTTTTAAGAGAGGAGAGTTAATGTCTTATTAATTAAGTTTAATTACATCCATGGCGACATCATTGACCCAATGAAGTCTCCAATGGGCCAAGCTTGGCAGGAGCATAATTGGACTATATTTTCAGGTAAGTGAATTCTTAAAGAAATAATTAACTTTGATGTGTTCGATAGATGATTAATAAATATAAAGACTTTTTGTATTTTATTTTTTAAATATTTAATTTTCTTTTTTATCAATAGAGACGTATTTTTCGATTGACTATTTTTTTTTCAAATACTGAAAAATGAGAATTTTTTTTTTAAAAATACTTTCATCAAAGGTTCGCGTTTATTTAATTCTTAGAGAAAGAAGATAGCAAGAATCATTCATTAACTAATATTTGTTTATTAAGAAATATATCATGAGATGGTTAACTTTTTCATAGTGTATAAAGTAGGGTAAAGAGACAGAAAATAATGACATTAATATTTAAGAAGTGACATTAAGGCAACCTTAATGTTACTATTTTTTTCCCACTTACAAAATATCATTTTCTAAAAGAAATCAAATCCTAAATCTTTTAATATGTGATCAGAAGGTCCTATTGTGTTGCCTTAATGACACTAACTTTTTCCCACTTACACAATATCATTTTTTAAAAGAAATCAAATTCTAAATCTTTTAATATGTGATAAGAAGGTCCTACTGTTTTTTCTTTCTCGTTTCAAATTTAGTTAGAAATTGGATGTCAATAGTGATGGCTGCTCTTAATGTTGGCCCATCTTGAAACCAAATCCCAATATCCCATTTGTTTTTTATGAAATGTGAAGTCAAATTCATGTATCGACCTCCGTACGAGCTTCAAAAATGTATGTTTATGTGATGAAACTTAAAAGGTAGATATTGTCGTATGGATCCATCGTTTCAATGTGAAACTCAAGTTCAAGTTTGTAGCTCCCGCAAACTTTTTTTCGGTAAGAAAGCTTTTCAAAAGTCGGATTAATTAGAGCCATTAACGACCCGAAAGATATTTTGGGTATTAAAAAGAATAAAATAATCAATAAAAAAACAACAAATTAATAGTTCAAAATTTTGAAAATGGTATTAGAATTAGACATTAATCTATTTGATAAGTTAGAATTTATCCGAACCTTTAAATATTGTTGAAAATATACCTATCATCTAAATATTCGTATGGTTAATAAAAACCTTTTATAATGGTCCATCACTGGTTAGACCGTTCGAGCTACTGATTACTCTCCAAATTCAAATATGTCAAAATTCAAATATGTCACGAAAATATTTTTTTTATTATGTTTGGTAATTAGAATGAATCATGTAAAATATGTCATATTATTGTTTCTCCTGATTAACTATATGAATTTTTCACATAATGAGATCAAGTATTAACTAGTTAATTATTGATAAAGAGCCTCTCAAACTAAATATTGATATAATCAAGTCCTTACGAGTTCGCTTCTTTTCTCACTCACTTACGAGTGCCCACCAACTTAATAAGCTAACATCCTTTTTTTCTTCTTTCACAACTGAGAGATATATTCAAAACACAACTCTCATAAAGATTAACGGGATTATGCCTTAGGATGATGAAAACTAACAGTCCCAAATTTCTTATATAAATTCTTTTTATTCCTTTGGTTTTATTTTGTTTCTTTCTCCTTCATGTACTTGTTGAAAGACTACAACAAAAGGAGAAGAAAAGGAGGCACTGTTATGTCCCTGCATAAATACAACATAGACGACATCAGTTGAATGAAGCATTAGGAGAAAAAGGAGGAAGAAGCCGCAGCAGTAGAGACAAAAAAATAAAGAAGCAACAACAGGAGCAGAAATGGCAAAAACAGAAGCAGCAGAAGAAGAGGAAACCGAAAACAGAAGAAGAAGAAAACGGGAAGACAGAAGGAGTAAATCAGGAAGGAATTGAAGAAGGTCTTGCGAGAAAAGTGAAGAACTCAGAAGACCGAAAAATTTAGAAGAAAAGAAGAATCCAGAAGAAAAGAAATAGAAGACTGAAGAGAAGAAAGAAGAAGACGGAGAAGAGGGGAAAACGTTTAGTATAAATAGAGAGGAGTGAATTGTAATGGAACTTATCTTGGAAATAAAACAAAATTAGTTTTAGGAGCCGCCGGGAGCTCGAATCCCCTTCTTCTTCATCATTTGCGCCTACTTCAGTTCACGTCTTTCTTCCTCAACATCTCGTACTCTTTTCTTCACGATTCCACCTTCCGCCTGAGAAGTTTGCAGATCTCGAGCGGCTACGGCGGCCCGATCTTGAATCTGGACTCCGGCGGTGAAGAGGGACTCCGGCGGCGCGTCGGCAGCGTTCTCAATCCTTAGCTTCTGCACAAGCAAGAAGAAGAAGTGAAGGCGTCGGAGAGAGAAAGAAAGGGTTACGGCTTTAATATTTTGGAGAGACGGAGTAGTCGAGGTCGACAGCGCAGGTGAGCGGATGGGCCGTGCGGAGGATTGGGCCTCCACAGTACATCGCTACAGTAACAATTTCTAATTTCCAGAGAAACTTTATTACGGGTGCTAACATTGGTGCTTTCATTGAGAGAATTCTGAGTTCTTGATTAATCCTATACAATTGACCTTCAAAACCTACAATCTTGTTGAGTGTTCTGAAAAGGAAATATCAATCTTGAAGCAGAAATCATGTCGGATGAAAATATGAATCAATTTTTGATTCGAATGGAAAACATGATGACTTCAATGAATGATAACTTTACTATTGTCAATGAAGCTTTAACAATACTAGACATGAAATTTGATAGTCTGAATCATAAGATTGCTGCATCTACCCATCATAGTCCTTATGATCCTTTCCCTAATCCATCGGTAGATGCTATTCAGTCAGTGGACACATCTTTTACACTAAAGAAGGCAGAAAACAGGCAAGAACAAAAGGTGTTGTTCTATGAATCTAAAGGACTATGTTCAATTCTTGACATTCAACAGTTTATTACACAACAATTTGTTTTTATCAGAGAGGAACTACTTGAAATGCATAAAGATGAAATCAAAGTAACATGTCAAGAAGATGAACGTGCATATGAACAAGTCTGTCAGGAAATGGTTTTCGGCAAAAAGGAAATGAATTTGAAGATAACAGCAAGTGAAAATTATCCTAGTGAAATTGGGATGCTCAGTTATCGTTACCCATTTTTTCTCTATTCTAGTTTCAACCATTTGGGAATGAATAATCCACCGATTTGTCAGATTTTTCTTCTTGTTAAAGGGGTATCCATAATTGGAATGTTAACCAATGGAGACTATGATTTGCACTATGTTTATGAAGGGAAGTTCTACAAAGATATGTTCTGGTTATTTTTGTCTAAGAAGGAACAATTTAAGCAGAGTTCAGCAACAAATACAGATCTATTAGCATTCTCGAAATTTAAAAAAAAAAATCCAGTTTTAACATCGAGGACGATGTTATTTTCAAAGGAGGGAGGAATTGTTATGTCCCTGCATAAATACAACATAGACGACATCAGTTGAATGAAGCATTAGGAGAAAAAGGAGGAAGAAGCCGCAGCAGTAGAGACAAAAAAATAAAGAAGCAACAACAGGAGCAGAAATGGCAAAAACAGAAGCAGCAGAAGAAGAGGAAACCGAAAACAGAAGAAGAAGAAAACGGGAAGACAGAAGGAGTAAATCAGGAAGGAATTGAAGAAGGTCTTGCGAGAAAAGTGAAGAACTCAGAAGACCGAAAAATTTAGAAGAAAAGAAGAATCCAGAAGAAAAGAAATAGAAGACTGAAGAGAAGAAAGAAGAAGACGGAGAAGAGGGGAAAACGTTTAGTATAAATAGAGAGGAGTGAATTGTAATGGAACTTATCTTGGAAATAAAACAAAATTAGTTTTAGGAGCCGCCGGGAGCTCGAATCCCCTTCTTCTTCATCATTTGCGCCTACTTCAGTTCACGTCTTTCTTCCTCAACATCTCGTACTCTTTTCTTCACGATTCCACCTTCCGCCTGAGAAGTTTGCAGATCTCGAGCGGCTACGGCGGCCCGATCTTGAATCTGGACTCCGGCGGTGAAGAGGGACTCCGGCGGCGCGTCGGCAGCGTTCTCAATCCTTAGCTTCTGCACAAGCAAGAAGAAGAAGTGAAGGCGTCGGAGAGAGAAAGAAAGGGTTACGGCTTTAATATTTTGGAGAGACGGAGTAGTCGAGGTCGACAGCGCAGATGAGCGGATGGGCCGTGCGGAGGATTGGGCCTCCACAGTACATCGCTACAGTAACAATTTCTAATTTCCAGAGAAACTTTATTACGGGTGCTAACATTGACGGAGTAGTCGAGGTCGACAGCGCAGGTGAGCGGATGGGCCGTGCGGAGGATTGGGCCTCCACAGTACATCGCTACAGTAACAATTTCTAATTTCCAGAGAAACTTTATTACGGGTGCTAACAGGCACCGATAATGTAGTAGTGAAGGCTAAAGATAAGATAAATTACGAAGAAATAATGCTACGTCAAAGAGAAAAGACATGTATAACGAGATTTAACTCTAAGTCTTTGATTTTTATGTTAAATAAATATGTTTAGGAGATGCGCAAATATAATTTAATTTTTAGTTTGAATTCTTGGAATAACCTATTATAGACCTTCTTGATTGTATGTGATTAAGACCGTAGATTTCATTTGTATGAGATTATATATGTTTAAATTTAATCATATGGATTGAAGAAATAAATATTAATCTTCCTGCGGACAAAAAATACTATGATTCCCAAACGACCCATAACAATTATAGAAGCATCGCTACAATCTCCCAACGGACCGTAGCGATGAATATTGTCTCTCTCGAATAAATTTTAATCTTCTTGCGGATAGAAAACAAATAATATGATCCTCAAATGACCCGTAACAATGACAAAAGGATCACAACAGTCACCCAAAGAACCGTAACGATGAGAAGCATCGCTATGGTCATCCAATGGGCTATTACAGTCCCACAACTAATTGTCATATGCTAGACGAGAATGTTGACGCTAGTCCAGGCGTGCATTGCCGCCAGCCCAAATGCGCAAGACATTTTTGGCCACCACTCAAACTTTCATCTTGTCCTGTTGATCCAAATTACAAATCTACCCTTTGATTTATCAAGTAAATTATATGATTATGCTAATGTGTCCCATTCTCTTTCATGAACGCCATTGATGACCTATATGAAATTTTGGTTCATCAATAATGATGAACTTGATTCATATTATCAGATTGTATATATGTATATTTTTATTTAATTTTTTGTATCAACTTTGATTCATTGATAATGAACTTGATTTTTTTTATCGAATTTCCTTAACTTGGTTATCTATATGTAATTGTAACAACTAGAATTTTTAATTAATTAAAATTTATCTCAATTACTTTAATTTAGATTTTTGCATATTTAATAATAGAGCCCTAGTTATTTAAAACCGTTATAAAACCCTGGAGAACCTCTATAAATAAATAGGAAGAAAGAAAATCTCTCTCTCAAAAAGAAACCCTAGCCGTCATGTGAGTCCTCTCCCCTCTCCTCTCTTTCTCCTCTCTTCTTTCTTCCCTATCTGAATCTTCAACCGTGGAATCGGTGTCAAGACAAGGTGACGCAGAGGACAACGCGCGGAAGGAGAGAGACAACCCAAGGCGTGATACCTATAGAAGATAAAGGTATGTAAACGGCGGATTT
Organism: Pontederia paniculata; assembly: GCA_001647135.1. Classification (NCBI taxonomy): domain Eukaryota; kingdom Viridiplantae; phylum Streptophyta; class Magnoliopsida; order Commelinales; family Pontederiaceae; genus Pontederia; species Pontederia paniculata. The sequence continues at coordinate 462 of LTAE01001655.1, read as the reverse complement.
CCTTCCATTAGAATAGATCTTCATGATAGATCAATGTATGCTAGGCCTTCTATTCACTTTATTGAGGGATTTTATATGATTATCTCGTGCTATGATTATGGTTTTAACTCCCATGACGAATCTATAATGTTCTGCCCTAGAAAAGTTCCTCCACATGATAGATGGATTAGAGAGATTCGTTCATAATTATAATGTGGTTATAATGTAGATTTTAAGACCAAAAATGGTAGGAAATTGTAGTGTTAAAGATTCCCATATATTAATATAGTTACAGGGAAGAATCACGACTCGATTCGGAGAAGAAACGGGGCGGCGTTCGCCCAGAAAATTCCCGTCACGGCCGTGGCGGACGTATCACGGGCCGTGACGAAGTAGATGGCGTGGCGGCGCGGGCGGATTTCGCCAAGAATTCCTTGTCACGGGCTGTAACACACCTGTCACGGGCCGTGACAGAAGCAGTCG
>LTAE01001654.1:10343-45773 GCA_001647135.1 Pontederia paniculata | reverse complement strand
TACTCTCCACTCATTTATTTCACATTTCCAATTTTGATTTTACCAATTATTTTCCTTTTATAAACTTTAGTACTTATTTGAAAATAATTGTTATTGATATTATTATTAATAATATTATTATACAAATAGGCAATATTACTTATTATAATTTGAATTATTATTAACTTTCCTATTATCTTATTTAACTTTCATTTATTGCATCTTTCCTTTTGTTTAATTTCCATTTTCTCCATATTTATTTTCCTTCCACATTTATCTTATTTCCAATTTTATCTTTTTAATTAGTTTCAGTTACTTCCCTTTTACAAAAAAATTCCTTCCATTTTTGTAATTGATTTTCATTTTCAATTTTTTTTTCAAATTTGCACTTGAACTGGTTTTTTTAACCAGTTCACCGGTTCACCGGTTTTCCCGGTTCGATCCGGTTTTTGGCCGGTTCGAAGGTAGTCCATTTTTTCATCAAGACCGGACCGGATCACAGGCCGGTTCGTAGTTGAACCGGTTGAACCGGCCGGTCCAGTTTTAATAACATTGGAAATAAATGAGGCCCTAGTGATCATGTGCAGCATCATCGCCGCACACGCCATCAATCCGCCCTACAAGAAATCAAAGGCCTGCAGGGATCAATGCAAGGGAGATCCTCTCTCGTAAGCTTTTGAGAAGCTTGTGTGAATAACATAACAATGAAAGTAAATCACTTATCTTGAAATAAGAACATGATATTTTATCATGAAATAATGGTTCAATATAACAAAAGCATCACATATAGAGCATCATAAATCTTATTCAGTAATTCCGTAGAATTTAATAACATCATCATTAGTGGTATGAATAAGTAATTTAACTTCACTCAATGGCTTGATTGATCAATGGAAATCGGTACACATATCAACAATTCAGTAGAGTATGATGACATCATTTGATAACTCATTGGTTCATATTTTAGGATCGGTAAATCCTTAGTCAAAATTATGAGTTGGTGATTCGGTAATCATCATTGAGAATGATAATTCAGTAAGCATCATTAAGATCGGTAAATCGAAAATCATTTCAAAGTCGGTAGATCGGTAAACATGGAAATTATTTCTTCAAATTCTTTCATTTCTTTTTAGTGGAAGAGCTCTTCATTTTATAGGGTATACCATGTAAACAATAGAGCCATATGCCGGTAAGGTCAGTGGTGGATCAAGCTACGACATATCCACTTTTCTTAAGGAATGATGCATCACTCATATCGTGCATGGGGTGGAGAGTCCCACACAACAGGAACAGTGGCGACAGTGTTTTGCCTTCACTGACCATGTAGTTTCACTGTGTTGGCTTCAGTTACATTACCTGTTCTCGGGTAATGGTAAATCTCCAATGTATAGACATAGCATGGGCATCCCTCAATTTTCATCTTTTATCTTCATTAGCCTATTTATTATCTTTCGATTTCGATAAATTTAAGGATCATGATATGGATAGGCTATAACACTAAAGGATAACATTGAGAAACTTATAAAATTGTACATGAGTCCACATGAATCAAATAGATAAAAAGAAGTTAGATATGATATGGGTGAATTGATGTTCTCAGTTCAAAATCAACTTAGAATTAAACACATATGATTTTTGAATTTTGAGTAAGACTATCTAAATCATGATAAATCCAAATAGTTCAAAATCACTAAAGAAATTAACAACAATTCTTGTTCTCATTTTTAATTAATTTAAATAAATAAATAAAAATTAAATAATTACTCGACCAAGAATTTTACACTTAATATATATATATGGGCTTCGTGGCCAAAACGTAGCCTTAATGCATGGCTACGGTGGCTTTTCATCACCATAGCCATGCAAAAGCATCGCTACGGTAGCCACCCTAAATGTACCATAGTGCACTTTTGCGCTATGGTTCCATCGTAGTGGGTCAATTGGGATCGTAGCGATCCATACTGAACCGTAGAGACACTGTAATTTTCTCTAATCGTCTCTCATTCTTTAAAATATGAACTTAAAATAATAATTATACATAAACACTATCATCAAAACTTTGTTATGCAGAAAAGGCAATACTTATCAGAAAATAAATTTTCAGAATTCTCACAATCAAATCATATCTAAACCACAACCTACTGCATATAAATAGAATCAATATAATATTAACAATGGATCCGAAATTAATATGAATTATTTTAATATCATTGTTGAATACTGTTAGACACGCCTTATAGACGTTTGATTGATTCCTGGAGTTCCTTCCTAGCCTTGGCCTCCACCTTGACGTCCTCGAATTTCTGCTACACCGCAAGTGTGCCTCCTTCCTTATTCCTCTACCCCTGTTGTCCCATACTTGAAGGTAAAAAGGAACAATAGGAAACAAGATAGAATATGGAGAAAGAAAAATCAGAGGAGAAAAATCTGTATAGATATAAAGGGTGTTTTGGAAACACCGGAGTTGTACCGAAGCGTCGGCGTCATTTGGTCACTATGATCAAACCATGGTGAACAATGAATCGTTATGATTTGACTGTAGCGATCCTTCCCCTCCCCTTTTTTTCTTTTGTTTTTTTTTTGGCGTTACATGTGATGTCTCTTTGAATGAGGATGAATTAAAAAAATCTTTTGATCTCGCCAAAAATATTCTCTGATTTGTTCTGATTCGTTCTTGTCAATCATGAGTTAAATCTTTTATCTTTTTAGCAATTTTAACATCTGGCAAGTCCATGTACTGAGTTGTGATGTCTCTTTCAATGAAGGTGTAAAAATTCTTTTTCTTTGAATGCTCTCAAATGAAAGCATAAAGCAACATTATTTAGTTTTAGAAACATAAATTGATAGTATTTTGAGCACCTTTACTAGAGGAAAAATGGAATCAAAGGAATGTGCGAAGAATAGGTAAATCACAGCCAAAAAGATTCATCAACAACGTCTATAGATTATTTAATTGTTTGTTTTTTGTTGCAAAGGGCGCCATGAACCTATCTTAAGGGAAAATAAATTTTAAAAAAAAGGCTACATAAATCTTACGGGTCAAAATCAAATTTGGAACCTCTTAATCCATGAATGGAGAGGTGTGTAAATCTATCATGCCCATATTCTAGCAAGGTAATTCCTTATGCTCGTGCTATACTTTTTTATGTATTTGCACCAACTATACGACTTTTATATGTTATTTTTATATTAGAAAATAAATATTGAACGTGAAACATTTGAATTATGTTGTTGGTTAAAAACAGTCGATGGTCGAAGTATTGAAAACATCGAATATTTGGCCACTGATGAGCAAGTTAAATTTAAGTACACACAATATATTTAAACTGAAAATATATGATGGATAGTTTGATAGAAACTATGCTATTTATAATTTAAATTATCATAACTCATATGATATGCTCAATTGTGTCATTTATGATTTATGGCGTTTCTAATAACACAACGCATGTACTGACATTCTTGATATTATTTGTTTATCTCTTGGTTAGCATGTATAACAAATGTATCTTTTATAACACATAAGATAAACATTCAAATTTATTCATAATGAGAAAAAAGGATCACAGTACGTAATATTTATTGCACTATATATCATTTCTATAACTATTTGGAATAATTTTAGACACTATATTCTATAACTATTTTCTTGATTAAAGGTTGATGATAAGTATGAATATAGTGAAATAACTAGTTTAAGCATTTTAGGTAAAATTTCTCATCACATTAAACTGATATAAGTTGGAAGCATGCAAAAACCGAGCCAGTCTTTGCCTACGTAAGTATGCGAGTGCATGCGTGTGACATATTATATTCAAGCAAAACAAATTATTTTTAAAATTTATTTTGCTTATGATAAACAACTTATCTACATGGGCTAACTACAGATGCATGTCAAATATTGCTTTTAAAATTTTAATTTATTATCAGCTTCGAACTTTAATAATAATAACTAATATTAATTAATGATATAAAAATATATGTCAATATTTTAGAATTTTTAATGATAGTTAAGATATAATCTGGTTAAAATTTTCAAAGAGTTATAAAAGAAGAAGTCACTTATCATTATCTACATTACATAATTTGTCTAAATAAAAAAATAAAAAAATATCAATTATATAATATCTTAACGATATATATATATGAAAAAAAGAATGCGCGGTGCACTTGTACAGAAAGTGTCTATAACTCCCCCCAACTTCAAATTCTAAAAATGCTCTCATAACCAATTTAAATTGAGAGTTCAGATTTAGTTGGCCAGAATCCTAAAATAAATCACCATATTTTTATTTTCTTATTTTCTCCTCCTCATGATTACCCCAGTTGATCCTAATTTCTCTCTTTTTCTCCTCTTGTCTCGTTCAAGGAAGAAAATAATCCCAAAGGAGAAGGTGAAGACGAATCCAAGACGGGAGAGCGACGCCAATTAATGGTATAACCCGATTCCTAAGGAGCTTGTTTGCGAACATGATGAATCAAGAAAGATTTTTGGAGGAGCAAAAGATTATTAATGTGATCCTTGTGAAAAAAATTATACTATTATTGCAGCTTTCATAAAAAAAAGTTGTACGATTATAGAATTTTAAAATGATTAGATGATTATAAATTTTGAAAATTCCATACGAAGAGTTTAGAAGAATAGATTTTTAAGGAATGCTAGAATTATTTAGATTGAATGTATATATATATAAATGGAAGTATGAACAACAAATAGAATGAATAGTAATTGGGGTGATAATTCGAGAAGATGTTAGGTACAAAACAAAGTGGTTAAATTTAATAAAAGATATTTATGTTATAGTTTTGGAATTGTTACTATAACAAATGATAATTGAGGGGTATGACTTTAGGATTTTTGATAGATTAAATAGATGGATTTAAATTTTGAAAGATTTATGCAAGTGAAGTTGGAAGAAGTATAACAATAAGAAAGTAGGAATTCTCAAATTTTATACCTCTAGAAAGTATAAGGAAATCTTAAATAGACGATGAACGAATTGATCGTATGATAGAAATTAAAATTTTGAAATAGATTCAAGGGACTTAATGCTCGATTTGATGAAGAGAGACTTTAGAAACTAATGATGACCGAGTAATTATTGGATTTCCCATAAATGATGTATCAATTAATATTTTAAGGATGTACTTATGTGATTTAATATGTGATGAGACTAAAGAGGAATTTACAGTCCATAAGTTATTAAGATTGATATTAGTGTTACAATAGTGTAACCAAGTGTTACAACATGATCCTCAATAATGAAGAAAATGTCAACAGTCTCATCTAATGAAATATTTATGATAGTCATGCTAACACTTTTCCAATCGACAATATTAAGGTGCTATCTCTGACAGCCAATGTGGTTTAAAGAAAGATTCACAATAATGAATGGATGAAAAGAACGTGGTTGGACATGATTTGATTGATCATACTGGCGAGACCTTTATAGGTCATATTGAGATCTCTTGTTACATAGTATTTGTGCATCACTTTTTCAAATAAACCAAGATAGTATTGTCTAAGGTTGAGATCAGTAAACGACACACATGTGCAAATGAGAGTGTGCATGTCCTTTGATTAAAACGATTACCAAATAGTCCATGACCAAAGTCACTTGTAGGAACATGAATAGAATATATTTTTCTTATCCATACATGATTTACGATTAAATAGTTAGATCAAGAAGTCTAACTTTCGCAAGATCAAAGATCACCCAAGTTTATAGTGTAAGGTGAGTTATGATTAAATAAGTAAATTAGTATCATGTTGAGCTAAGCTATGGGTTTTGTACATTTACTCTAAACATATATAGTGAAAGTGAACCTCTTACCCATATATGAAGAATTCTTGATCCTTAAGATCAACTTTCACAAAGAATGAAATTGTACATGACTAGTCAAGAGTGGACGATCTACTACCACATTTTTTTTCCAATTGCATCAGCTAGTTAATAAAGGACCTATGAGATTGTGATAAATAACTTACAATTTATTAATATTGATCCTAAGATCTTGTGAGGTAAGACCTCAAATATAGTACGGAGTCTAATTGATCATGAGGTTTTATCGAGGACATAATAATTCTAAAAGTTAATTGGATCATGAGGTATGTCGTAATGATTATTAAGATGTTTGACATTAGGCTAAATGCTATGATTGATTTATACATTATTCAAACTGCTCCACCTGGATTGTGATTAAGATGAGCCTATATATTGATCCTTATACTCAGATAAATTAGAAGGTGTCTCATGCTAATTGAGGATCTACCTATTAAGGATGTACAAAGATGACTATGATTCCATGTAAAGGTGCAAGTATTGATTTAAATTGAGTAAATCAAATTATATATGAATCCAATGATAAAGATAGTTGAGAAAGGACTAAGGAAATATATGTCTGCAAACAATTATAAAAGAGGATATAACTGGTTAGTATTATGATGCATATGGACAATCAGGAATGATAGGGATATGTGACATACAAAAGTTCAGTATGGCAAAGGGAAGTGTTGATGGATGCTATGACCAATAAAGTATTAGGAATGTAAAAATATTGATTATTTGTGTATAACAATATTTTTAAGGAGGTTATCAACTACTTGACAACTAGGAGGTGGTACATTCATTGAGTATAAGAATTCGATGAATAGATCAAAGAAAAAAACTACGATCATGATATTTTATGTGCTTAACTTGATTGATGTCTTCGAAGAATAAAAGATCTGATTAAATATTATTATTATTATTATTATTATTATTATTATTATTATTATTATTATTATTATTATTATTATTATTATTATTATTATTATTATTATTATTATTATTATTATTATTATTATTATTATTATTATTATTATCATCATCAAGTGATCATAAGAAAATTTAGAGTGCATAGATGAACATAGGAGGAATCATGATACTCTAGACGATTTTAATTATTTATCCTCATAAATTACCAAGGGTTAAAGTAGAAAAAACAAAGAGCAAACGACTTTATTGAGAGCCCCATATAAGCTTAAGAAAAGGTATAAGTACCAACATGATTATTGAGAATTTCGTGAAACAATCACTAAGGCCTAGGGATATGACTATTGACTGAAATTTATAACAATCAATAAGGAGTTATAAACAGGATATAGAATTTAAATGAATTTATTCATGAATCATTGGAGGCAAAGAAGATAGATATAAAATGAATACCCCAAACAAACAGAATATAAGAGAACTATTCGTGCAAGTAGAAGTTATTGGAATGACCGAGTAGCAATGGATGATATTACGAGACAAAAAGATAAGATGTGAACCTTTTATTAGATCTTTATCTTATACGTCCAAATTCGAGGACAAATTTAATTTTAAGGAGGTTATTATGTAGCTCCCCCAACTTTCAAATTCCAAAAATGCCCTCATAACCATTTTAAATTGAGACTTCATATTTAGATGGCCAGAATCCTAAATTATTATTTCCTTATTTTCTCTCCTCATCATGATTACCCCAGTTGTCCCTAGTTTCTCTCTTTTTCCCATCTTCTCTCGTTCAAGGAAGAAAATAATCCCAAAGGAGAAGGTGAAGACGAATCCAAGACTACAGAGAGACGCCAAGGGAAGGATCGTCATGGACAAATGCAAGAACATATTAAGGACGAACATGACAACGAGCTTATGGTCTAACAAGTATGTAAATAGGCGGATCCCTCTAGATAGACTTTTCTTCATAGATTAATTGCATGTTAGGATTTTATGCCATGGAAGATGATAGCATGATGGTTTTGAATCTTTGTTATCATCTAGTCAATTGGGTTTCGCGAGATAAAAGTTGAAATATTGATTTATAGCATCAATGAGGTATGTACACAAGTGGATCCCTTTAGATCAAGTGTTTATTGATTAATGATTGCATGCTAGGTTTTATTGATGATAAGAATGGTTCTATGAATGAATTAGCAGGATGTTGGCTGGCCCTAGAACCATTGTTTAATCCTAAGTGGATAAAAATGTGATGCCCTAGCATTATTTACTTATCCTATAGGATTAGATTTAATGAGAAGTTTTTATGATTCATGTGATGATATTTTTCAGTATGCATGTGTAGCCCTCGAAGTCTATTTTCACTAGGAATTGATTTCACCTCAATCCGAGGTCTATAAAGAAAGTTATGGGCGAAATAATAAATATTGTTTCAGAGTTTCAATCAACCGAAAGTCAGTTTAGGTCGACTGAAAATCTTGTCGTACGTTCCCAAGGTATTGTCATAGAGTTTCTATCGACCGAAAGTCAGTTTAGGTCAACCGAAAATCCTGTTGAAACCTTTCAAGATGTTGTTCAGAATTTAGGTCAACTGAAAGTCAGTTTAGGTCGATCAAAAATCCTGTCGTAAGATTCCAAGATGTTGTTTCAGAGTTTAAATCGACCGAAAGTTAGAAACGATCGATCGAATCTACTATTTGCGTATTTTTATTAAGTAAATCCTTTTTTTATTTTAATGACAGATGTTGTGTAGCTTTTCTTTAAATCCTAAGGACCAATATTTGGACAAGATAAGGGTAAAATCATTCTCAATAAATTAATGATGAGGTCTCCATACATTGTATGATTAAGAGCGACAATGTTAATGATGATGGGGGACTGGTAGATCAGCTGCTACCTAGTTCCTGTTGCCTGGTTTTCTCTCCGCCTTGCAACAAATGGATTTCTCGAGCATCCTTTCTAGTCATGGATTGTGCACCCCCACTAACCTATTGGCAAGACCTCTAAAGATTCATGAGCAATTCAAGTCACAACAAAACAACCCTCAAAGTCACCTCAAAGTCGTTAATCGGATAAGAAGAACTTAATAAGATAACCACTTGGTTAATGATTGCATTGATCATGTTGCATTAGATGCTAAGGATGGATGGACGATGAATGATGATGTTCTGTATGTATCCTAAGTATTGGAGAGATGATGCATGTAAAGAAAGGAAAGATAAAACAAAGATGATGAATTCATGATGATGATGATGTGGAGCAATTGATATTTGACCATTAGTCATAGCTTACTTCTTATGTATACGCTAAGAGTGATTGATGTTTGACTTTATGTCATATCTCAATCATGATGCAAGAAAGTAACGATATGTTAATAAAAGGAAAGTCATGTTAAGAAAGTATGTATGGAGTGATTTATGTTTGACTGATGTCATAACTCATTTCCTATGCAAAGAAAGTATAATAAGATGAAATGATGAATGATGGCTTAGGAGTAATTGATGTTTGACCATTGTCATAGATTACTTCTCATGCAAAGAATGTAAATAAAGATTACGTATGAAATGAAAGTAAATTATGATGAAAAATGATGTATGTAAGAAAGTAAATGAAATGTATTTATGATATTTTATTATGACCCTCATGTTATGATTATTGATTATTAATTATGATCATATAGTTTATGTTCATGCTTTTATTCTATCATGAAAAGTATCTTTCCATAGTGCCTTACATATTTGAGCTTCATAGCTCATGGTGGATTTATTTTCCCCCTGCTTTGGATCCTACAAGTTAGTGATCATAGGTGTTATGCTTACTAGTGGTGCTAGTGGCGACATATATTCGTGATGATGTTATTTGCACATGAGTAGTGGTTTCATAGTATGATGTCTCATAGTCTAGTTTCTTTTTATCTAGTTGTAATAAGATAAGAGTTTATTATGTTTATGTGAGACTATGGAGATTTATGTTATGTGAGACTTCCGCATTTAATTTTATGGAAAGAGTTGTGAAGACTTAAAGTTTTATTTCTTTTATCTTATTCTACATTTTGTTGACTAGTCATAGTGTCAACTTTTGAGTCAATTTTAAAGTATGATGTGTAGCATCCCCGTAAGAGCATTCTGCCACGTGGCGAGGTGGTCTTATGGGGGAATTACAGTGTCATTCCTTTCTGTTGCACTTCACGTGCTATATTTAAAGTGTACTACACTCTCCTATGTATATGTAAAAGGAGAAGAGGAAACTATAAACAAATTAAGTCACATATTATATCAAGCAAAATAAATTATCTTAAAATCTACTTTAGATATGATAAATAATACTCATGATTAGAAAACAAAATAACACATTTTGTTTACAAAGTAAATTTCCAAAAGCTTAGAGTTTATTTTTTTTATTTTATACGTATATATAGATGAGGATGCTGACTTCGTGCTCTCTCTTCGAGAGAGGAGAGCATGTGTGGTTGCGATAAAGGTGGAATTTCATGCCTGCTCATGGCAGTCAATTCATACTTGATCGTGTTCGTGGTTACGTCGTGCTGCTATAATGTTCGTGTCGTGTCGTGCTAAAAGTGTCTACCCAGAGGTACGACCCAACACAACATGATTTCGGTTGTGCTGGTCATGTTGTGTCGTGCCCAGTCGGGCCGTCGTTCTTATTATTTTAATTTTTTTCATTTTTCATTTTGTTTGTATAGTTTATATTTTAACAATTTAACATATATTACAAGGATAGTAATATTATACAACTGTATAATTATAATACATATTAACATAATACTATTAACATATAAGTATAAGCAATGACGGAGGCAAAACTTTTATCTAGAGGATGCACAATTGCTCATATACTTACTTTTATAATTAGAAATTATTTTAAACATCCATCAATCTATGTTTGCAATTATATTTTTTAATATTTTTTTTGCATGGTATAATATAATTTAAGATATTTACATCAATTTACTTTTAGAAAGAAAAAGAGTGAGAACGTTTAAAAATATGGATATGATATTATAACACTAATTCATAATTGAATAAAATAATAAGAAATAGAAAAATTGACAATATTGATATATGTTTTCATAACAAAATATAATTTTATCCGTGTGATAGAATAATAAGTAGATATTCATGATATAGTCATATATTAATAAATAAAAATTTAAATGTAATATATATATTACTTTTAGTGAATTAATAAATTTTAAAATAATATAAATAAATGATTCTTTTTGAAATACAAGCTAATATTTGAGTAAAGGTAAAGGATAAATAATAAGAAAATAGAAGTATGCATGTAATAAAATAAATAAGTAGATTATTATCCTACAATTATAGACTAATAAGGAGAAATGTATATATTGTAGTATGTGTAAATAATTCCTGTCAATGAATGAATAAATATTAATATAATATAAGTAAATTATATCTTATGGAATAATATATTAGGTACTATTGAGTAAAAGTAAATAATAAGGAAGTAAAAATAGAATAGGTAAACTAAGTTGGTAAAAAAAGGAAAAAATGAGGAGCAAAGAGGAATTGAACCTAGAACCTTCAATTATAAATGCTACACCCCTATCCACTTGGATGAGTAATCAATCTTGCTTCTTGTCTAGTAAGAGATCTTCTTAACGGAGTTCGTGGGGTGCCAATAAACCGCCTTGAACCCCCTAGCTCTGCCCTTGTCTATGTAGTATATACTATCATTATATATATTAGATGTTATAAAAATTTTGGAGGTCGAGCCACAGTCATTCTTATTTTTTTTTCTATTTTATATAGTTTGTTGTATAATTAAAATTTTAATAATTTAAAATATTATTATATAACTACAATAAATTATATAATTATATTTAATGACCATCTATTAATATAATGACATTAATATATAAGTATAAGTCTATATAACTAGTGTCATATATATTATATAACTAGAGTCTTAACTTAACTAAATTAAGATATTTTGATTCATAAAGTTAAAATAAAAGCTAATGTAAATGCTTAAACAATATAAAATATGGAGTGGTAGATAATCAGATAGAAGACAAAAGTACCTCTCTATATTCAATTTAATTTCCTATGAACTACACTTAATCTTATAACTGGAAAAATGTTTTGACTGAAATTCATTAATTTACTATGTAGTATACTTAAATATATCCCCTCATAACAAGAAAAATGAGTGAATTTGATGTCAAATGTGATTTAGGATTAACATATTTTCTTGCATTATGATGGAATTGTTGATTAAGAGCATAACCCTCGATGATTTCAACGACTACAAACTTAATGGATAAATTGGTACTAACATTTTGGAATGAGTAACAAATGATAAAATATCAAAGAAGCGCGTAAAAAAGCCAAAAGAGATGCCGAAAATTTATAGGAATAGTGTTTCAGTCCGGCCGACCGAAAGTTAGTTGCGGTCGACCAAAATATCCGCCAGCAACACTTCAAAAACCTAAGAAGTGTTTCAGTCGACCAAAATAGAGAAAAGGTCGCCCGAAAATCATGTCGAGAAGACCAGCGATTTGAGAGGTGAAGCCTTACTTCTCGATCATAGAAAAGTAGTTGAGGTGTACTCGGGTTGCCTCCACTCGAATCCATCCAGAAGGTGGCATTAGTGGATCTCCGAGGTTCTCAATCTAGAGAAATCGAAGTGGGAACGTAGGCCAAGGAGCTGGACCAAACCTTGTCAACAAACGACCATGTCTTGTCTTTCGTTTGCTCTCTTTACTTTTCTCCTTAAATCATTATTATATTGCTTGATTGTTGTGCTTTACGATTTCAGTCGGGATTTATCAAATTTTTACGTGAAGTTAGAAATACCAATTCACCCCCGCCTTTCGATCCAACAGTAATAACATTAATCATAATCTTGATAAAATTATGACTATATTATGAGGTAATAGCATTAATTGAATGTTTATCATACTTTAACAAAATTGGATGGGGTGGGGTTGTGCAAATCCCTTTTTAACATAGAAACTTTGCCTATCATATCAAGAATATTAGGATTGCACAAATAGATGGGGTACGAGACATTCTCGATGTTCTCATAACCCGGGCCAAGGTCGAACAAGATGGACAACAGGGTCACGGTTCATAATGGAAGTTCTATTTATGAGTTCATCGAACATCATGCCAAGTTCTTATGTGATTGATCAATAATGAGTAGAGGTTATTTAATTATATTAATGCTACAATGTTGGATATGTGTTTTTCAACCCAGCAATCACCTTTCTCAGATACGCACACTACTTGTTTCCACGAGTGAGCCTTCCTTCACTTCCTCTTTGCAGACAATATGCAGAAGCCTAAAGTTCTTACGGCGTGAAGGAATAAGTAAAATGAGAATTAGAGGGAATATTCCTTTTTTGTTCTTTAGAGAAGAATAGAAGTGAACTATTCTTGTAGTGTTATTCTTAAGGGGTGTTTGATTGATTTGTTAGTATTCAAACAATTAAATTAATTCCTATTATAATAATATGATTAAATATAATATTTTATTATTTATTTTTTTGTTAAATATAATTAAGTATTTATTGATATTATTAAATATAAATAATTAATTAATAAATTTTTTGGAAGACTTTTTTTCCATAGAATAATTAAGTAAAGATAAATAACTATTAATGCTAATTTTGATTATAAAATTAATATGTTTCTAATAATATATGATTTATATTTATTTTATTGCTAATATAATATAACTACCAAAATATTTATAATATTATATTAACACAAGTTAATTAACATTTTCCATTATTCTATTTTAATCATATGTTATTACCAAATAATGTGATAATATAGTAATTAACTAATATGTAAAATTAGTAATATAAAATATTTATAATTATTATATTTTATGAAGAATTTAATTAATCATAAAAAATATTAATTATAAATAATTTTGTATTTATTAAGATAAAATAATTTAATAAAATAACTTTTTTAGAAGAATGAAAGGAACAAAAAAATTGTTCTTGCCAATGGCAAGAACAATTTGTTCTTGATTAAGTGACAAAAAATGGTGATTTCACGGAAATTAAGGTGGTTTTAAAAAAGTTGGAATATTTTTTATTCTTGGGGTGTTTGGATGAAAATGCTCCCCTTGTTCTTGTACCAAACAGGCCCTAAGCTTGGAAAAGCTTTACAATCTTCAAATGTTGGATCTTCGGTGGACCGGAGTGCGGAAACTCCCACAAGCGATAATAAATCTTCGACACCTGAGACATTTGAACATGGAGGACATCCACCCTGAAGAGCTACGATACTTGAATCTCGATCGAGGATTACGAAGAGGGCAGGAAGCGCCCTCCAGGATTTCAGACTTTACAGACTTTCAAGAACATCAGAGCTAGCAAGTCTCACGAAGCTCAGAGATCTCGGAGTCAAGATTGTCAATATCTTCGATCTTTTCCAATCTATCTTACAATATTTCTCTATTTAATCCCATATAGATCCTACAATTTTATTCATAAAATCTTTATGATTTTTGTAAGATTTTTTACAAAACCTCACGATCCTTATCCGATCGTCGATCTTAATAGACTTAGCTGCCAATCCTAGAATCGCCTTGTGACTCCATCAGCAAAATGAAGAGGCTCTCTCACATGTATATCAAGGCGGGTCTTTGTATTTTGAAGCTGGTGCTTTCAGAAGGTTAGAGACTCTGGATCTTTGGTTCTTGGCCCAATTGTCTGAGATAAGGGTACAAGAGCTAGGACTACCGAGTCTTAAAGAGATGTGTCTTGGACGTAGCCGTACCAATTTGAAAGTTGTGGACGACATTCAACACATTGCCGGGATTCAGATTCTGAATTTGTTTTACATGCCTACAACATCCATATTTGATCCGTTTGAGTTGCAGCATATTCCTAGCGTCACACGTTTTCATTAATAATGAGTTATATTGTTTTATTAGAATCCATGAATGCAAATTGTGGTGCAATTCTGTAGGAAAGAACTCATGTTTTTCCTTGGATTTGTCATGTTACTTTGCGAAGTTTTAGGCCCCCTTTGGCTGATGGAACCTGAGTTCTGGTCAGGTTCCACCAGGTTCTGCCAAACTATGTGACGTTTGGCCGAACCTAGGCCAGAATCCCAGGCCAGAACATGGGATCACGTGACCCCAGGTTCTGACATCCGGAACCGGAACCGAGTTGCTGCTGTTGCAGCAACTTTTTCTTTTACCGTTGACACCTTTTTTTTTTCAATTTCTTTTTTTTTCTTTTCCCATTGTTAATATTAAATAATAAATCTGTTATTTTTTTTAACTAATAATTTTTACTTATTTCAATGATAATATTTTATGAAGTTAAATAAATTATTATATTATATTATTTATGAGAATAATTTTTTTAAGAAAATATTTTAAATATAATTATAATACAAATTATTTATTACATTACTTTTTACTTTAAAATAATTTTTCTGAGATTATTATTAAATAATTAATTTATGAGATTAATTTATATTATTTATTAGATAGTTTTAATTGGCATTTTAACACATTTTTTATGAAAATATTAATTCATGTGATTAAATTTATATTATTTATTAATGATTTCTTAAATAGTTTATATCGATGTTTTTTCACAATCTTTTTATGAAAAAATTAAATAATGAGATTAATTATATTATTTATTATTTGGTAATATTTTAATCAAATTATTTAAAAAATACTAATTTTATGAAAAATATTTATTCGTGATATTAATTTTATATTACTTACTATAAAATATATATTTTATATTTTCGGTTCTCACTTTTTATTTATGAAAATATTAATTCATGTGATTAAATTTATATTATTTATTAATGATTTCTTAAATAGTTTATATCGATGTTTTTTCACAATCTTTTTATGAAAAAATTAAATAATGAGATTAATTATATTATTTATTATTTGGTAATATTTTAATCAAATTATTTAAAAAATACTAATTTTATGAAAAATATTTATTCGTGATATTAATTTTATATTACTTACTATAAAATATATATTTTATATTTTCGGTTCTCACTTTTTATCCAAACACCCATTAGAACCTATATATAATCATTACATTTTAGTTCATCCAAACACTATTAGAACTAATCTATCAAATCAAACTATTCATTAGAACCCGGAGAATCCCCGGTTCTACTTGCCAAATAGGGCCTTATAGAATTCAGCTCTAACCACTGATTGGATCCATAGCGATAGAAATTGAATCCACTTATGAAAAAAAATATGATTATAGCAAAAATTATTAATAGAGTCTAAATTCGAAGGGAACCTAACAAGGGTATTTATAGGGTTCTACACACCTCATATATCAAGTAGTATGGAAACCTAATAAAATATAATCTAATATAAGGAGAACTCCTAGTAAAAAGAAAAACAATAAAAATAAATTAACCTAATAAAAAGACCTAACTAAAGGACTCCACAATATTATTCTTATTCTAGATTAATTTTCTTCTATTGAGAAAAACTTGACTTCGACGAATTGCAAAGCGGCATAAATGATGGAGAACATCCTCAAGATGATAAAAATCAACTTCAGAAATTCAAACAATTGTAGTGGGTGGATGATCAACCCAACAACTAAGAAGATGCTGACGATGTCGATGTAAAAAATTTGGAATCTTCTGAATCAACAAACAAGTAGAACAATTGCTATCACTAAAAACATCTATAGGCAAGAGATGAATCTCAAAGTGATCTCAACATGGGTGAAAATCTTCAACATTGGACAATGAGATAATGCTATAATCAAGTGTCAAATAAAGTGCATAAATATTGGGTTCTTATCTATGAAAAATATACAAAGTAGTGGCGATTCGCTCAAAATTCATTGAAAGTAATTGGAGGATAAAGTTCATGATGTATAAGAACCATCACATATGCATTCACAGATATGCCAACAAATCTACTATATTCATCAAAAGAACTTTATAGTCATGATTAAAAAAAATAATTGTCCATGAATATCTTTTAGAATATCATAAATACGTGGAGTAGACGAATGAACAATCTTAAAAGAATCAACAACTAGTGATATAGGATCATCATTGTTACTAACTATATTATTTTTATATGTTGATTTCATATTAGAAAATAAATATTAAATGTGAATCTTTTGAATTGTGTTGTTGGCTAAGAATTCAAACAATGGTCAAAGTAGTGAAAAAATATTATTTTCTTAAACCTCCCCTCAACTATCATGCAAATTTGGATATTACCCTTCTATAAAATCGGGCAGAAGTAGTTATAATCTTTTCACCATCGGACAATTTGACCTTGTCTTCTGGTTTTTTATTTTTTATATTTCTTCGATTTATGAAATGACCATTTTATCCTTACATTAAAAAAACTAAAAACATCGCGAGAGTTCTCGCCTGTCCGTGGGTCTCGTGTAGAGCATTACTCTGGCGTAGGCGAGCTCGCCTCCACAAGAGGTTCTCAGCTCGTGCACGAGAGGTTCACTCTTGCGGAGGCGAGCTCACCTGCGTGAGAGCGTCTCTTATCGCATAGGCAAAGGTTAAACGAGACAAAAAAAATAGTAAATAAAAAGAATAATATTAATGATAAACGAGACAGAGGATAACGGATGGACTAACATGTTTAGTATAAAAAAATTAAACCTATTTTTGTTCAATTTTATAGTTTAAGATTATATCTATATTTGCATGATAGTTAAGGGGAAATTTAAGGAAATAACCTTATTGAAAACATTGAATCTTTGGCCACTGAAGAGCATGTTAAAATTATAAACATATATCATGGATAGTTTGATAAAAAAATGTGTAACTTATATCTTAAATGATCATAATTCAATTGACCTCATCAGGTGTTGTAATTACATATCACATTTACTAACATTCTTGATATTTGGAATAATTTTAGGCACTATATATTATAAATATATTCTTGATTAAAGGTAACCATAAGTATGCAATATAGTAAGATACCTAATTTAAGCATTTGAGATAAAGTTTGTCATCACATTAAATTGATATAAGTTGGATTCATGCAAAGATTGAGCTATAGTCATTGCTGGGTGTGTGTGCGTCGAGCTTGTGGGGTGGGCAATATAAAATGTAACTAAAGTAACAGTAAAAAATATTTAAAATGATAAATATAGCATATGATAATTCTATCTTTCATATAAATAAACACACACATGTGTGTGTTATTTGTAATAAATTTAGTATTTTTTAATATTAAATATTGATTGCTAGATAATCGGAATAAAGATAAAAGAGCTTCTCTATTTTGAATTTAATTTCCTATATACTATACTTAAAGACCTCTCTTATAGCCGGAAAAAAGTTTTGAATGAAATTCATTAATTTCCTATTTGCTATACGTAAAGACATCCCTTATAACAAAAAAAAAAGACTGAAATTCATCGTCAAATGTGATTTAGAATTGTCATATTTTTTTGCATTATGGTGTAAAAACATTATTTGTAATCTTGATAAAAAATGAATGGTTATCAATATATTATGAGGTAATAACATTAATTGAATGTTCATCATACTTTGACAAAACCGGGAAGGATGGGGTTGTGCAAATATATTTTTAACATAGAAACTTTGTCTACCATATCGAGAATTTTAAGAAGGCAAAGAAATGGGGGGTGTGGTGGGGTTGGACATGCCATAATTGAAGTTCTTATTTATTAGTTTGTTGAACTTCATGCTAAGTTTCTATGTGATTATAAGTAATGACTAGAGGTTATTTGATTATATTATTGGCTATGCCTTTTATACGTTAATTTTATATACCAAGTATTTTTTTATATATAAGGAATCCAACTTGCAGGTAGCAGAATTAACAACGGAAGCATACGAGGTGGAAAAACCTTTTTGATATGTTCCTAGCTTCAATACAAAGCCATATGAGAGGTGGACTCTTGGGTATGGCCATAAATTCATCCACTTCCCTATAGGAGTCATGAGAACTATTAACATTGCTACTGATATTAACAAAGTTAGAGGATGTTGCTGAAGGATCATCACGCAAGTTGGAGTTCCTTTAGTATTGCCGGGCATTGATGAAGGTGAAAACATATTGGGAATTGACAGAAGCAAAGAACAGATAATCAAGTGCCTAACCAGCAACGGACATCAATGAAAAGTTGTTTCCGTTTGTGGAATGGGCGGGCTTGGCAAGATCACTCTCACTAGGACAGTCTATAGTTCATGCGTGTGCCTGCATCTCCCGATCCTATGACATTGATGATTTATTGAGATGCATGCTGCATGACATAAAACAAGAACCAGGGATGGGCATGAGCTAAAATAAGGACCAAGGAAAGCCCTAGAATCAGAATCATCCAACGCCGCATCTGCCGCAAGTGGGCTGCAACAAATCTTTGCTAAAAAGAGGTACTTAATCCTACTAGATGATGTTAAAAGTATTTAGATATCGCATGAATATAAGAAAACTATTTTCTTATCTAGATCATGCATTCTCGAATCTATAGAACTGATTTAATATAGAATAGTTAAAATCATACCTGAGAAGTTCGTACGCGAAAGAGGTTGATAGGAGCATCCGCCGTCTTGATCAACCTGTGAGAATCACAAGTGTGATTCCTCTAATGGTATCCACATCAAGACCGAGATAAACCTTGCACTCATATGATGGAGAACTTCTATGAGGACTCTCAAGTGAAAACCTTGGATTAATCTCTGGATATCCTAAGCCCTCATATTTATATAGTAAAATTATAACTAACTCAACAACCTCCTCCCTTTCGATGGTCGTGATCAAGTCATATATCTGATCAACTTTTGACCGTCCGATCATGATAATTAGAGTTAGAGCATACTTATTTACCAACAACTCTTACTTGCACTAACTCAATTTACCATATCTTATATGGATACATATTTATCCAAATATGACGTGCAACGTGATGAGAGTAGGCATGTACAAGGAACCTAAAATATCTCATTGAATATTTGAATCCGCTATTCAAAAGTTCATCTTTAATGTCTTGTTTGTGTGTGACCCATTAGGTTAACATCAATACAGCAATAACAACTATATATCCAATTATCAACTATACAATTTTCAGTAGTACCATCTATTGATGTTCCCAATTTATTGTGTAGCCTCTTATAGACCAAGAGTGACCTCTAGCAATATGTCATGACCCCCATAGTGATATGAGAATCAGTGAACCTTTGAAATGATTTTGATATGCGTATAATCCTTCTACAATTTCTATATTCAAATAGAGAAAAATAGGACATGGTGGAATATTAGATCCCTAATCTTGATGTTAATCAATTGACTAACAAAGACATGATGCGAACAAAGAACTCATTCTCTTCATGTTGTGGCCACAAACTTTACATCATTCTTTATTGGTCAGTGAGTACATCCCTTCAATAGGAGTCATAGATCCCTTATTGAACACTCACATTCCTTCACATGCTTTTAATGTCACCAATAAATGTATTAATATATTTTATTAGATTTATTGTTAACGGTAACATCATTTAAATGCAAGACATCAATGGTGTCTCAGGTCAAAAGATCACACAGTTATTTCATTTAAGAAATCTTGCTAGTAGTCCAACCATCAAGATTCTCATGTGGGTCAGTTCAGTGAACTCATTCTCTAACAAGCACATGTGTATTTATCTTAATGCATAATGAGAACTAGCATTGTCAGACCGTTGACCGATAATCTACACAATCACCTAACTGGATCGATGCTGCCCTATCATCATTTCTTCAGGTGATGAAAATATTTCGAAGTAGATATCATGATTCTCATATTATGATCATATCATATCGTGTGTCACAACTAGACTTCATGGACAATGTTATTAAATCATTATTTAAGACATATAAAGGGAACATGCCAAGAAGATTAGAAGTAAGCATGATTAAATAATATTTATTCGATCATATTGTGTTTAGGGCATAATAAACGCAAAACCAAAAATCTCCCACTTGCCTTAAACTCAATATGTTACAAATTTCAAACTCATCTTTTCAAGATACTTATTGAATATTGATAAAGATAACAATTTAATCAGTGGGTCTACCAAATTATCTGGGTACTTATGATTTTATACTCTTGGTAATCATTAACCAAGCAATCTTTTCAATGGGTATTTTACTTTTGATGAGCCCTCAGCTCAATGATTTATGCTAGCAATTGGATATTATCACAATAAAGCAATATCGATTTATTTGCACTTAGAAAAAAATATAAGATCAGAAATAAACATTTATATCCATGCAATTTCCTTTGCAGCATCTCATGCAACAATATATCCATCCTCCATTCAGAGTCCCGAGTTACATTTTTTATCATCAACATTTGACACAAAATCGACATCGGTGTACCTTTAGCTCATCATGTTGTGTCCTTGATGAAGTAAGATATAATCATTTGTCCTTCACAAGGACTTAAGGATATTCTTAACATTAATCTAATGTCCTAACATGGATTATATCGATATCTACATATCTTGGCATGAAGAATATATTGATCAACTAAATTTTGACTGGAGTATCTTTATATCATTTCCAATGAGTAGAATATCATCAACATAAATTATAAAGAATACTATGTTGCTCCCAGTAACCATTTGTATGCACATAATTCGTAATGTGCGAAATTAGTGGGTAATGAGATATTTTTGATGTATTATCGTATTTAACTTGTGGATTTTAAATTTCTTCAAATTCAATATTGCTTCCACTGTCCTCTTGTATTACAAATACTCATTCAAGAAAAGTGGCATGTCACGACACTGTTGCGCATCGTGTAACAGAAAAGATTCGATTGTGACACAAGTTTTGTTAACCCTAATGACACCTGATTGTACACTATAAAGGCAACTTTTAAAATTTATAAAACACCATAGTACACAACTACTGCATCCGTAAGTGCATAGATAGTTGTAATACTTTGGGATCGCAGACTGATCAACTAGGTTTCTAGGAAGATTCTTAACTCAAGTACACTAGCCTAAGAAGAAATATTATTGGTTGGATTTGTTTTTGGGTTTTTAAATACGAGAAAGTAAACAGAAAAAATATCAATGATAAAAGATATTTCCAAGGCAAAGTTCCACCCCAGGCTCGTTCGTAGTTATCAAACATTAAGAATGAATGAGTCGATTCTATAAGAAGTTCAAAGAAAAATATCATCCAGCATTCCACTGCTCACTGATCCAATCCAAGAACTCATTGTTCAAAGTCTTAGATTGATTGAGGAAGTTATCCAAGGGACTGATCCACTATCGTCACAGAAATATCTCTTGAAATTCTTTAAAAATAATACACTCGAATCAATCTGTTAAGTCATCACAACCCGTCGTCACAAGCTAACATATTTTCTCTATTACGACAGATTCTTAAGCACGCAACCCAAGATGATACCGCCAAGGCTTGGTCCAGGTGAGGATGTACAAACAAGGACTCAAGTTGTTGCCAAACTCAACATATGGATCATCACAATCAATCGTCACAAGAGAACACTCCGGATCGTGATAGGTTCCGCGGTTACACAACCTTGGGCGATCCCAATCCAGGGTAATCCCAAATAAAGAGTTGCTACCGAGACAATTAATAGCGACTAATCCTTCCCAAAAATGCACACCAACTGATCATCTTGGTGATACATATAAAATAGGGAATAGTTACACCCGTCCGTCGCAAGCTAGCTATTCTTCAACAGTCGTGATAGATTCTTCGATTACATGACCCTGGATCATCCGATCAAGGCTTGGTCCAGATAAAGAAGAATGAACGTAGACTTATGGATATGACTACTTCAAGGATTTCCTAATTCTCAATAATTGTGATAGATTCAGTAAATCGATGGAAATTCCAAAAAAAATTGTTTCTCAGCAATTGTGATAAATTCCTCGGTTACACAAACTCTAGTAATCCTGGTCAAGGCTTGACGCGAATGAAGAGAAATAACTTCGATAAAAACACAAAATATAAAAGATATGCAAGTCTTTCAAAATCGATAGAGGATAAAGTCAGTCAATTTTCATCGAACTAACATGAGAAAGATCAAGAATTCCTCAAGTAATTCTTTCTCGGTTAAATCAGAACGCTAAAATTGATTTCTAGATTCATAACAACCTGGGGCCGTTTCCCGGTTGTGATAGATGCACAACTATGAGCGATCCTTTCAAGGATTGGATCGCATGGGAAACCTACACTTGGGAGGATGATCATGTGAACAAAATTCTCATCTTAAATCATTCACAAACATTAAACGCATGACGGTAAAGAACCAATCTTGCAATCTAATTGAAAGACTAGAAACAATTCATGATGAGAAAATATGACAACTACAAAGTCTATCTGGGGATTCACAAAGTCTAATAAATAAAATAAACTAGCCCCTAAGTCCCATGAGGGACAATAGGAACATTGTTTTGAAAAATAGAAAGAAAACTAAAGGTTTCATAGGCGACTTCTTCCTTGTTGTCACCCAAGAGATTTTCTCGCCGACCCCCCTTGAAAAATAGAAAGAAAACTAAAGGCTTCATAGTCTTCTCTTTAAATAGATTCCTTCAAGTTGCCTCTGAATCGTATCTTGATCAAGGGAAAATTCACCGTGACCATGTGATTGTGACCTCTAATAATTGCCGGTATTTTGCTTTATGACCTCCAATAACTACTAATAGTTTGCTTTGTGATCTCCAATAACTGTCGATAGTTTGCTCCAAAAGAATTTGCTTGCGGACCAAGGCGTTCCTAGTGATCCCTTTCCTGATTTGTCCGGATTTGATTTGCCCAAGGCGAATTCTTGAATTGTGATTCCTTCAATCATGGTTATATCCCTGCAAGCCGTCATTCATTCTTTAATTGGTTTGTAATACATTTTCATAATTTGGGTTAGCTTGAATTGGAAACCCTCTTTGATAATTTGCCTCTTGATTGTGGGGTTTTCCTTCATCAATGGTGGCTATTGGAATTGGAAAGTGAAGGGTCGGATCCTTGCTTGCCTATTTCTGTATTATTAGCTCCAAAATTACATAATAAATCCAATTTTATAAAGAAATGCAATATTTCCTGAAAATGAGTTAGTCAAATATAGAAATATCGCAATTTGATAAGAAAAAGGTGACAAGAAAGTCTCAAGTGGCATGCAAAATATGATAAAAAGGTGACATGAATGAGGGATAAAATGGTGTTTTTAGCCCCTCATCAACTACCACAAGCTTGAATCTTTGCTTTTCCTCAAGCAAAATTAGGGAATTTAAGAGAGCATAAGCAATCACATTAGAGAGAATAAACCTGTTAGCAAACAAATCCAATTGCACATCACATCCCAACAACATTTAAAGTGTGTTCTTAATGGATTATCCTTTATTTTCGGGATCACTGAATATCGGGCCTATGCATGACTATACTCATTAGCCCTTTGACAACTTGCCACAACCATCTTTTAGAGCTAAGAATTCATCAGTTAGACTAACAAGCTCAAAACTCCTATTTCCTGATAGTAGAACAAGCCTTAAGTGTTCAATACAATAGAATAAGACTAACATAACTAGATTGTATAAGACCTTCGAAGGGTGTGACAAGGTATAGGCAGTGGGTCACGCTAATGAACTCTAGAGCTGATCTTGCTTTGGGCACTCAATGGGGTTCAACTAACCCTCTTTTCTCTTTGTGGGGTTAGACTAACCCTCTTTTTATTATGGGGTTCGACTAACCCTCTTGATCATTCGAGCTAAGATGTTTCCAGTCGTCACAGGTGCTATTACAAGCTAGGTGGTGACAGTGATTGTGACGCAAAAATTTGCTTCGGTTTTCACTCATGGAGGGTTTTTCTTATTTTTCTCCACTCATAATTTTACTTTTGATCTACCCTAGGAAAAACAGGAGGTCTGGACTATTGCTTGGATAGTCAATTCTAATATCTAAGACGCTTTTGGTAAGTGTAAAGTTTCTGCCATGCTTTGATCCAAAAAATAAGGTGTTATAAGTGTTTGAATTTCATAAAGGGATGCTAGGTGATTTTATAGAGGACAAGAATGTGGGTAGGTTAAATATCTCTAATGCTCCCTAAGCAGTGCTGGAAGAAACAAAGCATGAATCAAATAAGGGAAATTTCTAAGTGGTTAGAGAAGAAACATGTTAAGAAATAGGGGTAGTGATATCAACAAACAACATAAGTCAAGAAAACATTTTGTACCATTCATAACTTGAGGTTACATGTATCGACTTTCCTATCTTACCTTTATATTCCAAAATTTGTCGAACCTAGAAAGTGCAAGATACCTTAAGAAAATAAAAGATATTCCAAGAAAATAGAAGAAAAATGACACTCTTGTTCTCGAAAGAACCTCCAACGGCTGTATCAATAGACAATCTATTTTGGTATAGGAGTTCATTATAGAACATTTGGGCTAGCATCCACTTTGCGAAGTCGTGATGAGGACAAATCCTCAATAGAGCTTTGAAGCACTCTCATGCATCATATAATGATTCGTTGTTCTTTTGGTAGAAGCTTGTTATCTGGTTCCTCAGGTGAATAGTTTTGCTCGATGGGATAAAAATCATCCAGGAATTGTATCACTAGTTGGTCCCAGAAGGAAATAGAATTGGCTTCTTTTGATCTCGACCAGGGTTTAGCCCTGACTCTCAAAGAAAACAAAAACAAATGTAGTATTGCGGCATCATTAGTAACACAATTAATCTTAAAAGTATTCATGATTTCAAGAAAAGTTTGTAAATGAGTCATGGGATCTTCATTAGCTAAGCTAGAAAATTGATTTCTTTGGACAACTATGACAAGGGTAGGATTCCATGGATATTCAGGATTTGGAATTTCCAGATTCGCAATATTGGGAGATAGGTCAATGTTACCAGGAGTAGTGAATTCATTTGGCCTATTATCCGAAGCATTATTAGCGGTGTTATGGTCTGCCATTGGATCCATATTTTAACTAATCGGATCTATGTCTAGTCTAGACTCTAGAGTCCTAGATCGAGTGTTTCTTTGTTGTCGCCTTCTTTGCCTAAAGGTCCTTTCAATCTCAAGATCGATCAAAACTAGTTCTTTAGGTCTAAGAGTTTTTCGCATGCAACAATCAACAAATCAGTAAAGAAAAATAAAAACGATGATATAAATAATGGTCGTGAAAAGTTTAGTTTAATCGGGAGAAAAGTTCCTAGAATCAATTGGACAACAATCCCCAGCAGCGACGCCAAAAACTTGATGCATGTCTTGTAACTGGTCAGGTTGTAACAGAAAAGATCCGACTATGACACAGGTTGTAACAACTCTAATGACACCCAATTGTACACTACAAAGGCAAGTTTTAAAATTTATAAAACAATAAATTACACAACTACTGCTTCTACAAGCGCACAGGTAGTTGTAGTACTTTGGGATCGATCCACAATCTGGTCACCTAGGTTTCCAAGAAGATTCTTAACTCAACTACACTAACCTAAGGAGAAAGTGTTGTTTGTTGGGTTTGTTTTTGGGTTTTTAAATATGAGAAAGTAAACAGAGAAAATATCAATGATAAAAGAACATTTCCTAGGCAAAGTTCCACCCCTGGCTCGTCTGTAGTTGTCAAACATTAAAAATGAACGAATCGATTCTATAAGGAGTTCAAAGAACAAAACCATGTAGCATTCCACTGCTCACGGATCCAATCAAAGAATCAACGTTCAAAGTCTTAGATTGATTGAGGAAGTTATCCAGGGGACACATCCATTGTCGTCATAGGAATATCCCCTAAATTTTTTTTTTCCGGTAATGAAGGAGGCAAACTGTCTAATACAAAAAAAGAGGACGTTATAGAGGAGGTACATGGGTCCCCATAGAATCTCCAAAGAGGGAACGACATAGCGATGTCGGAGGAATGTGAAGCTCTTGGATCATGCTGGTAGCTCCTATTGTAAGTTTCGCAAGGTGATCAGTGCAAGTATTCGCCTCTATCAAGATGTGGTGGAATATGACTGTCTCCAGCTGCTCTGGTTCGTTGGCAATTGAATTTAAAGGATCCACGAGATGGGGACTTGCACGTATATGTCAGTTTAAGATGTCTACGACTGATTTTGAATCACTCTCCAATATGACGCGCTTGTGTCCTTTGAGCTTGGCAAAACCAATGCCTTCTCGTATAGCCTCAAGTTCAGATTCGATGGCTGAGAGTGCTGAAATTGAGCCAATGATCCCTTCCGACCAGAGGCCAGTTTCATCATGCAGAATTGCCCGATACTGGCGAGGGTGGAGTTTTCTTGAGTCTTCCAAAAGCATGCGTCCACATTGCATTTGATTTAGTCTGAGGGGGCGGTTTCCAAACGTTACCAGGGCCTTGGTGTTGAGAAGGGTTGAGATGAAGTGAGAAGTGGTGTGCAAGGTCAGAGCCCGAAGCCGCATGGAGGATAAAGCCAATTTTGTCCCTGGGCAGGCTGAAATTAGAGTCAAAAGTAGAATTGCAACGCCATTTTCATAACCACCAGCAAGGCGTCCCAAATATGTTGCACCATTTTGGATCACTTTCGGCTTTAACATTGCTCTAGATATTAGAGTGTAGCCAATCTAGGATGGTAGTCGATAAGAATCTAGCAAGTAGATTGGGTGGTACAAGTGCATTCCAGATTTCTCTGGCCGTGACGCAATCTCTGAGAACATGGAGGTCGGTCTCCGCAATCCGATTGCACTTTGGGCAGTGTTTGTGGAAGCAAGGGATCTTTTGTGCCTCTGATCATTAGTGAGTAGCTTACCATGAGCTACTATCCAGAGGAAATATCGGATGCGATGCGGTCCCTTCCAACGCCAGAAGGATCTCCATCGACTGTCCTTGGCGCCCCATGAGTTGCTCGCTATGAGATCATAAGCAGAACAAACACTGTAGGAACTTGAAGCCTCTAACGACCAGAAACACTCATTCTGATCTGACTGAGTCTCATGTGAAGCAATATTAGATAACCTCTCTTGTGCTTGAGCATCCAGATACCTTGAAAGTGCATCCCAGTCTCACGAGCCTGCGGGTGTTACGAGTGTTACTAGTGAAGCTGATATATCATTTTCCTCCAGTGTTGTATTTGTGCAGTTCGCCAAAATGCCCAAGTTTCTATTCCATAGCTTTGTCCAGAACCCGCAGAGGTACCAGACTTAACCTCCCAACAACCGCCATTGGGGACTTGGTTCCAAGCATTCTGAATTCCATTCGAGAGCCACGAGTCCCCATGCGTATATGTTAGGTTTAATCCTGGCCCAAAGCGTCCTGGATACTTGCCCATAATCCTGAGGAGCATGTGTGGAGCTTCCATTCGAGTTTTGCTAATAGGCATGTATTGAGCAACGACATGTTACACAGGCCGAGTCCACCTCTGTCCTTCGGTTGGTTGATAAGGTTCCCAACCAATGAGGTGTATCCTTCTAGTCGATTGTAAATGATCCCATAGGAAACATCGCTGGAGGAATTCAAGCTCTTCTGTGATGCACCTGGGCAGTCTCATGGTATGCATCAGGTGTGAAGGAACTGTTTGCAGTGTTGATTGCGTTAGGGTCGCTCCCCTGCCATAAAGAGAGTAGCCACTGCCCAACCTATAATTCTGCTCCTCATATGCTCGATGATATTGTTGAATTGTTGCTTACAGAGCCTTCCTTCGACTAAAGGAACACCCAAATACTTGCCAGCTGAGATAGTTTCCTGAAAATTGCATGTCTGCTTCAGCATGTTCCTCTTCACGGGTGGGATATTCTTCGAGAAAAAGATTGACATTTTCTGAGTGTTTATACGCTGGCCTGAAGCCTCAGAGAGGATGTTCAAGATTGAGCATATGGTACCGATCTGTGATGGAGATGCCTCTGCAAAAAGGAGGATGTCGTCCGAAAAAAATAAGTGAGAAACTAGGGGGGCGCATGTACCTCCACGCATTGGTTTCCATGAGCCATCATTTACAGCATCCCGGATTAGATGCGCTAAGTGTTTGAGGCACAGAACAAAGAGGTACAAGGAGAGCAGACAATCCTGTCTCCCTTACCCATAGGGAAGCCATCAGTTTCATTATCGTTCCATATTATTTTCATTGTGGTCGTCGATAAGCAAGACATGATCAGGTTCTTGAGTGAAGCAGGTAGCTGAGCTGCATCAAGGGCGTCTGCTATGAAATCCTAGTTGAGACGATCAAAAGCTTTTTCGAGGTCAACCTTGATGGAGAGGAATTTCTACTTGCCTCACATTATGCTTAAAGTGTGAATCATTTCCTGCGCTACAATGATGTTTTCGTGGATGGATCTCCCCTCGATGAAGCTCACTTGGTGAGGGCCAACCAGGTCTGGCATTAATTTTGCAAGCGAAGTGCTATGACCTTAGTGATCAGCTTATACGAGATGTTGCAGAGACTTATAAGCCTAAAGTCATTCAAAGTTACTGGCAGATCTGATTTAGGAATCAGAACAATATGGGTGTTGTTGATGGCTTCTAAAGATTCCTTCTCATTGAAGATCCTACATGCATGCTCGATACCGATTGTCCAACCACACTCCAATTGTGTTGATAAAAGTTTGCATTGAAGCCATCCAAACCAGGGGATTTATAAGGTCCCATATTAAACATGGCGCGTCAGACCTCTTTTGTTCTTAATGGGTTCCCAGTAGCCTCCAGTCTCATTATTTCAATGGTCGGGGAGTAGAGCGGCAATAAGAGTTGGTGCACATTAGAATCCGCTGAATAGATACACCTAAAGTTGTCGATTGCCATTTGCTGCAGAGTTTCTGGACCTTCAATTCACGAGCCATCCATTGATTTTAAAGATTTGATTTGAATGTGTTTTTTTTATGATGGCACATGTGTGAAAGTACTTGGTATTTCTATCATCGAAGTTGACCTAGTTGCATCTTGATTTATGATACCACAACATGTCATCCTGTGTGAGGATACATTCCAATTCACTTTGCAGGGATTTTTCCAAATTCTTGCAGAAAGGGGTTACACCGCCTCTAGGGAGTTGTTTGAATACCTCTTAGCCTTGCAGTAGTTTGTCCTTCCGATTTATTATGTGGCCAAATATTTCTTTATTCTACTTCATGATAGCTTCCCTGAAGCTCAGGAGGTTCTGTCCAATGGGTAGTGTGACTTCCAATTCTCTCTAAGAACTACCGAGAAGGATGTGTCCATGTGCCAAGCAGAAAGTTATTGAAAATGACACCTCTTAGAATATGGATGTGCGTGGGTTGTGCTGAGTAGTAGGGGGTGGTTATCGGATTTCATCAAAGGGAGGACCTTTCCGTCGCTTCTTGGAACCTTGTCCTCCACGAAGAGTTGCAGAGGGCACGATCAAGGCGCTCCATTAGCCGGGAGTTGTCTCGTGTTGCCCCTCTCCATGTAAACTTTGGGCCATGCGATCCAAGGTCTATGAGGACACACTGGTCCACTATAGCACGAAAGAGATTGACTATGCAATGTTTAGGGGGCCGCCACCTTGCTTCTCTGAAGATGCCAGTACTTCATTGATGTCACCCAATAGAAGCCATGGAGTTGAGCCAGATGGGGTTTGGAGGGATGGGAGAAGAATCCAAAGGTCCCGCCTTGTGCTCGGTTGAGGGCTTGTGTAGATGGAGGTAATCATCCATGAGTTTGTACCGTCGTCAATTTGTTAAGTCTTTAAAAACAATACGCTCAGATCAATCTGTTAAGTCATCATAACACGTCATCACAAGTTGACATGTTTCCCCTGTTACGCCAAATTCCTCTGCATGCAACCCCAAATGATCCAGCCGAGGCTTGGTCCAGGTGAGGATGTATAGACAATGACTTAAGTTGGTGTCGAACTCAACATATGGATGGTCACAATCAATCGTCATAAATGAACACTCCTGGTCGTGATAGGTTTCCCATTACACGACCTTGGGTGATCCCTGTCAGGCGTAATCTCAAATAAAGAGTTGCTACCAAGACTATTAATAGCGTATAATCCTTCCTAAAAATGCACACCAACTGATCATCTTGGTGTGAGACATATAAAAGGGGATAGTCACACCCATATGTCGCAAGTTAGCTGTTCTTTAACGGTCGTGATAGATTCCTCGATTACATGACCCTGGACGATCCAATCAAGGCTTGGTCAGGATGAAGAAGAACGAATGTAGACTTAGGAATATGACTACTTGAAGGATTTTCCCGATTCTCAATAGTTGTCACAGATTCCTTGGTTACACAACCTTGAGTTTGGCCCGAATGAAGAGAATCAGTAAATCGATGGACATTCAAGAAAATATTGTTTCTCAACAATTGTGATAGATTCCTCGATTACACAACCTCAGGTGATCCTGGTCAAGGCTTGACTCGAATGAAGAGAAATAACTTCGATAAAAACACAGAATATCAAAGATATACAAGTCTTTCAAAATCGATAGAGGATAAAATCAGTTAACTTCCATTGAACTAACTTGAGATCAAGCATTCCACAAGTAACTCTTTTTCGGTTATAATCAGAATGCTAAATCGATTTCTAGGTTCATCATAACATCATCACAAGTGTTGTTACAAGCGGGGTTGTAACGTGCGATAGTTTTCCAATTGTGATAGATGCACAACTATGAGCAATCCTTTCCAAGCTTGGCTCATATGGGAAATCCACACTTGGGAGGATGAACATGCGAACAAAATTGTCACCTTAAATCATTCACAAGCATTAAACAAATGGCGATAAAGAACCAAACTTGCAATCTAATTAAAATATTAGAAAAGATTCATTGATAAGAAAATATGACAACTACAAAGTCTATCTGGGGCTTCGCAGAGCCTCAGAAATAAGCTAAACTAGCCCCTAAGTCCCATGAGGGACAGTAGGAACATTGTTTCGAAAACTAGAAAAAACAAAAGGCTTCAAAGGCGGCTTCTGCCTTGCTGTCACTCAAGAGATTTTCTCGCCGACCCCCTTGAATGATGCTGGTCTTTTCTCTAAATAAACTCCCTAAAGTTGCCTCTGAATCATGTCTTGATCAAAAGAAAATTCACCGTGACTGTGCGATTGTGACCTCTAATAATTGTTGGTAGTTTGCTTTGTGATCTCTAATAATCGTCGGTAGTTTGGTTTGTGATCTCCAAAAACAGTTGGTAGTTTGCTCCAAAATAATTTGCTTGTGAACCAAGGTGTCCCTGGTGATCCCTTTCATGATTTATCCGGATTTGATTTGGCCAAGCCGAATTCTTGAATTGTGATTCCTTCAATCGTGGTTGCATCCCTTCCAGCCGACATTCCTTCCTTAATTGATTTGTAATACATTTCTGAAACTGGGGACGACTTGAATTGGAAACCCTCTTTGGTAATTTACCTCTTGATTGTGGGGATTTCCTAAATCAATGGTGGCAATTTCAGAAGTGAAGGGCCGGATCCTTACTTGCCTATTTTTGCATTATTATCTCTAAAATTGCATAATAAATCCAATCTTATAATGAAATATAATATTTCCTGAAAATGATTTAGTCAAATATAGAAATGTTGTAATTTGGTAAAAAGGTGGCAAGAAAGCTTCAAGTGGCATGCAAAACACGATAAAAAATGACATGAATGAGGCGTAAAAATGGTGTTTTTAGCCACTCATCAGACACAATAACCTTTTATTGTTCTGGCATATCAAAGTAATGTCCTAAACTACTTCTAAGATTTCCCACAAATCTTTTTTTTAACTCTATTCTCCAACTTGTTTGCTCCCACTTTCCTTTCTGGAAGCTAGACAACCATAAATCTTAATATGCTTAAGATTGAGGTTTCCTTTTGCACCACATCTCATATGGTGTTATCATATCAACTTTGGAGAACACTCTATTTAACAAGTAAACAGTAATTTTTAGAGAATAACCCCAACCGAAAATTGGAAAGTTAGTATATGACATCATTGATCTAACCATATGATTCACTTCTCTTGCTCACACTTATTAGTATTTTCAATCATCAAAATTGTTTGACATTTCTAGACAATATAAACTATGAAATAATGTGCATCTAACAATTATCTCATCATTCAAATAAATCTTATAACCATCCTTATCGAAAACAAGTTCATAACATGTTTTTATTGAATTAGAATGGAAATAAAATTCTTGACAATGTTCCAAATATTATAAGCAGTCTATCAATTCTAGAATGTACTATTTAAATGATCCTTAGATGATCATTTTGTTGCATTATACATTTATTATTTGAAGTTATATTTGATCAAATATGAAGCCACAAAGTGAATTGGTGTTAACAAAACTATCAAAAAGTTTTATTTTGTAAAGATTGTTAACATTTAGTAATCATTTAAATTATTTCTTGATTTATTATCCTTTAAAACTACTTTTTGCAAGTTAATTCTAAATTCATGGTAATTAGTTTAACCATGAAAAAATAGTAATCACTCTCACTAAAACCTAAAATTCTTTGGGACATTTTAAGAGCATCAATTAATACAATAAACACAAAATAAGATAGTCTTAATTAAAATTGTAATTCAAAGTCTCTTTTATTTTATAATTCTATTAATTTATTTGTGATTTTATGAGTAACAATCGCAAGAATAAATATGTATATATTTTATGAGTAAATAATGAAGCAAGTAACCACATAACAAATAAAAGTTATTCCAAATGATGAAAATTATAAAGCGTTTGACCATTAGCACATATT
This sequence comes from Pontederia paniculata, assembly GCA_001647135.1. Lineage (NCBI taxonomy): Eukaryota > Viridiplantae > Streptophyta > Magnoliopsida > Commelinales > Pontederiaceae > Pontederia > Pontederia paniculata. The sequence goes on along the minus strand of LTAE01001654.1, from coordinate 12,393 downwards.
CATTTACTATGGTTCATAATTTTGAATCAAATATAGCCCATAATTGTGGTATCCTAAACTTGATTATGTTGCTATCACTAGTTTAGTTTTTTAGAGGAAGATACCATTGGCCGAATATGTCATCACTAGTAATTTTAATATCATTTAAAGTATCATGCAAAACTTATTATAAAATCATACTTTTAATTACTTAGGTTTCAACTTAATATAGAAGTGTAACTCAAATTAAATTATTCCTTAAAAATTTAGGTCGAGCATATATGGTGTATGCCTAACTATTCTTTAATGTTAATGGCGACCAAAACTTCAACTTATTGAATATATCTTATATAAACTATTCAAAAATAGAAATCATTAAAGGTAAAAGTTAATATTTTTTTGTGAAAAGTGGCATATGCCATACAAGTAACTTGATTTTTTTTTAACATGGCTCGTTACATAAATGATGATTTAGAAAATGAATGCATAAATCTATATATGTGTTGTACCTTCAAATTAGTGATGACATGTTGAAAATTTTATGTTCATATCTATTATAACATTCTAATCAAAATTTAGCCGCAAGGTATGTCTACTTTACATTTAGATTTACACACCCATTTTCTTTAATTTTTACATGACAAAAGTTTGGTGAGTTATATATTGAAATATGACTTTGGTTGATTCAAACAATAACTTTGCAGAAAGTAGAGTTAAAATGTAATTGAACAAAAGTCAAATGATTTTTGTATTGAAATTAAATTTGACCCTAATAAGTGTTGGGATGGAGTGATAAACAAATTATCTTCAAATATATCTCAAGTTTTAGTCGTTGCATATGTGGAAGATTCATGTTGGGACTCCCTAAGGTGAAATAGAAAGTAATATTTTTTTCATTTTATCCATCGATAGTTTCATTATCTTTTAACTATTTTATATTTCTACAATTTTATTTCGTCCCTATATTATGATGTTTTAAAAACAAATAAATTATTGTTAGTAAAAAAAAAATTAAGGAACATGTACTTTTATTTTTAATATAAACACATATTTTGATTTGTTTTTGTATTAAAACTAAACTAAAAGAGTTGAAATATAATTGAACAAAAGAAAAATATGAGGAGACAAAGAAATCATGGTCCAAATTGAGGTATACAAGAAAATCATGGCATGTAATATAATGACTACCAAAATAAAAAAAGAAGACATTAACTACTCAAACACAGAAAAATTATTATTATTAAAAAATATGCTATGAAGTAAACATGATTGATCAAACAAACACAATCACTTGATAAGTGGGAAAATACTAGGCATTGATCTTATGGTATTTAAGTAGTGTTTTGTTGTTCGGGTTATCAAGCACAATAGCCTAATAATACTCTCTGTTATTGCCATCATCACATTTGGTCTCGATGTCCAACCAATAAATGTTATCGTCCACTTTCTACCCTTTTACTACTTTGACGATGAACAACTTAGGCAAGTTTTTGTTCATGTTGTTGTAAGTAGTGACAAAGAACTACACGATACTAATAATGTGGGGGTCACTCAGATTGTCTCTGGTCTACAATGTGAGTGTCCACCTACTCGATGACCTTGTCCAACATTGGAGGATTGGAAGAAAAGGGTGGTTAAGAGAAGAGGAACAAAGATCAAAAGAGATGAGGACCTCATGGTGGCGCCCTTGTTGTTATGGTACGTTATGATACTATATTCGTTATACTTTGCAAGATAAGTGGGAGTTTATTGGTATTTATAAAAGGGAGGGGAGAGGAAGGAGAGATAATAGGCCACGATAAGTTCAAAAAAAAATGTATGGATGAAGAACATTTATTAGTGAATGGATGTATAGACAATCATTACATTACCATTGATAAAAAATAATTAGTGACAAGAAAATTAAAAGAAAATAAATATGTCATGTAACGTTTGAGAAAAAAAATAAATAAAAAATTTGAAATGCAGCAACCAAGGAAATAATTGCCATTAATTTCCCATTATGGCCATTATTCCCCTTAATCTTCTCCCGGGAGTTTCTCTCTCATTCATTCTCCTTTCCACACCCCCC